>JAQBSW010005370.1:0-58175 GCA_029291075.1 Eudiplozoon nipponicum | reverse complement strand
CTATTCTATTCTATTCTATTCTATTCTATTCTATTCTATTCTATTCTATTCTATTCTATTCTATTCTATTCTATTCTATTCTATTCTATTCTATTCTATTCTATTCTATTCTATTCTATTCTATTCTATTCTATTCTATTCTATTCTATTCTATTCTATTCTATTCTATTCTATTCTATTCTATTCTATTCTATTCTATTCTATTCTATTCTATTCTATTCTATTCTATTCTATTCTATTCTATTCTATTCTATTCTATTCTATTCTATTCTATTCTATTCTATTCTATTCTATTCTATTCTATTCTATTCTATTCTATTCTATTCTATTCTATTCTATTCTATTCTATTCTATTCTATTCTATTCTATTCTATTCTATTCTATTCTATTCTATTCTATTCTATTCTATTCTATTCTATTCTATTCTATTCTATTCTATTCTATTCTATTCTATTCTATTCTATTCTATTCTATTCTATTCTATTCTATTCTATTCTATTCTATTCTATTCTATTCTATTCTATTCTATTCTATTCTATTCTATTCTATTCTATTCTATTCTATTCTATTCTATTCTATTCTATTCTATTCTATTCTATTCTATTCTATTCTATTCTATTCTATTCTATTCTATTCTATTCTATTCTATTCTATTCTATTCTATTCTATTCTATTCTATTCTATTCTATTCTATTCTATTCTATTCTATTCTATTCTATTCTATTCTATTCTATTCTATTCTATTCTATTCTATTCTATTCTATTCTATTCTATTCTATTCTATTCTATTCTATTCTATTCTATTCTATTCTATTCTATTCTATTCTATTCTATTCTATTCTATTCTATTCTATTCTATTCTATTCTATTCTATTCTATTCTATTCTATTCTATTCTATTCTATTCTATTCTATTCTATTCTATTCTATTCTATTCTATTCTATTCTATTCTATTCTATTCTATTCTATTCTATTCTATTCTATTCTATTCTATTCTATTCTATTCTATTCTATTCTATTCTATTCTATTCTATTCTATTCTATTCTATTCTATTCTATTCTATTCTATTCTATTCTATTCTATTCTATTCTATTCTATTCTATTCTATTCTATTCTATTCTATTCTATTCTATTCTATTCTATTCTATTCTATTCTATTCTATTCTATTCTATTCTATTCTATTCTATTCTATTCTATTCTATTCTATTCTATTCTATTCTATTCTATTCTATTCTATTCTATTATATTCTATTATATTATATTATATTCTATTCTATTCTATTCCATTCTATTCTATTCTATTCTATTCTATTCTATTCTACTCTATTCTATTCTATTCTATTCTATTCTATTATATTTTATTCTATTCTATTCTATTGTGTTCTATTCTATTCTATTTTATTCTATTCTATTCTATTCTATTCTATTCTATTCTATTCTATTCTATTCTATTCTATTCTATTTTATTTTATTCTATTCTTCTCTATTCTATTATAGTATATTATATTCTATTCTATTATATTCTATTCTATTTCATTCTAATCTATTCTATTCTATTCTATACTATTCTTTTCTATTCTATTCTATTCTATTCTATTCTATTCTATTCTATTCTATTCAATTCTATTCTATTCTATTCTATTCTATTCTATTCTATTCTATTCTATTCTATTCTATTCTATTCTATTCTATTCTATTCTATTCTATTCTATTCTATTCTATCCTATTCTATTCCATTCTATTCTATTCCATTCTATTCTATTCTATTCTATTCTATTCTATTCTATTCTATTCTATTCTATTCTATTCTATTCTATTCTATTCTATTCTATCGTAATGTATTCTCCTCAAACCCATTATATTTCACTCTAAAACATTATATTCTTTTCTATTCTATTGTAGTTCACCATATTGTATTTTAAGGTATAAATTACTTTTCTCGTTTTTCAGTTGCAATTTTCTTGTTTTATATTTCATTCTTTTTGAATCTATGGTAAATTTTACATATTACTTCTTTTATACTTGCGGAATCTTAGTTTATGTCGTGTTATTTGTATCATAGATAATTTGTTTTTGATATTTCATCTGGGAATGATGCTAATTTAATTCAAGACTCATGTTGCAATAAATTCATCTCTTTCTTTTCGCAGCAAGACATGTATAACAGTTAAATGTGTTATTTAATTTTGTTCCGAGTTGATGTTCATATTTATGATAATGTTTATATTTATTCTGCATAATGATTTTATGTCCACAATTAATTTTGGCTATCTATTTCTGAAGCATTTAAGAACATGAGTCTGATTTATTGCCATTCTACCCACGAATATAATGTCAGAGTAGGAAATATGTCGCGTAGTTTTTCTGAATATGTAAAAATTTCGTTGCCCTCTCTCTTATGGCCAAGTAATATTTAAACATTTTGTATGATGATATTAAATATTTTAAACAAGAAATTTTAGGGCATTATGTAAGTGTAAACTTAAAGCTAGTTAAATCAAGCCGGCGTTTGTGTCAAGACATTTCTTTTGCGAAGATAATTAAAGTTTATACAACATTTCAATATTTGGATTTGAACGTTGTATTTGCTTATTTATTAAAAGGCTAGGTAAGTAATCTATCTGCTAGCTTGAGTGTAGGAGCAAATCTATTATATCAATTAACATTTTTTGTTGTTTTGGAAAGGTTCGAGCCGTATTATTTTACACATGCAGTCTTTGTGAGGGTTGAAATTTACATCCATTTGACACGTTGAGCTTGAATGAACAAAGTATAGAATATAAAGGTAAAAAATTTCATAATTCTGTTTACTTATGCTGAATATCCGTTTTGTGTCGGCATTTGATGAGCTGATATTTGATGAAATATGTCAGAATATTAAACAGAATTAATGGTGGTAAATTATAAAGTTCATAAGGTGCATCCGACGGATGGCTAAACGGAAATGGATCAATCAGCGTACGCCAATATGCCCCAACATTTTAAACATACTTTAGACATCAATTTTATAAGACAATGGACACAAGTAAATGGTGTTTTAATTATCGAATTTTAATTTTTTTCACATCACGAAGCTCATCATTGAACGTAAATCAAGGTGATTAATTTAAAATAAAACTATATTTTAAGTAAACTGATGTAAATAAGTCGTGGGTTGCTTGATGCAACGTTTAGAATGTTGGAAAAACGATTTGTTCATATCCTGACGCGTTATTTCCTTCAAATTTGGAGTTTTTACATACAAGTGCAACTTTAGATTGTGTTTTTAACATATTTTACTGCGCATTTTGGAAATCGCAAAATTATATTATTTGAATATTCAAATAAAAAATATTCGATGAGAAAAACGTTTTACGTTGACTTTGCGCTATGCAAGGAATTCTTTTACATAATGCAAGGAAGACCAGAAACAATTCCCAACTACATTAATACTATCGTAGGTATTTAAAGGAAACTAATCAGCGTTTTGGAACACATTATATATTAAACCGTTTTTTAACGATTGTATTTTCCTTTATTTATCGTTTTATAATAAAACAACAAGCTGCAAAGGAAAATAGAGCTGACATTTAAATTATCTCAGAGGAACGAGCAGTAACAATATCAAAAATATATCTGGAGAAAACTGCCAGTAATATACTGCCTTTTATTATTGTTATGTTTTGATACATCGAAATCTGTTATCCATTATGTCAAGAAGACAAAATGCACTAAAAATAATGAATTTACTTTTATTGATTCTGCCTAATTGCAGTAACTAATTAGGTTTATTAATAAAAAAACATTTCACCTTGGCCACCCACGTGGAAAATAGTAATTTAATTTTTAACATTACTGTTGCTGTCGTGATAGGTATATAATGTGGAAGCGCGTTGAAAGCAATTATAAGAAGAGTCACTGAAATGTAAATTATAGATGTCCCAAGCTATTGAATGAGGCAAGCATCACTTAATTTTCAAACGTGTCATTTATTGATATTATAATGAAAAAAACTAGAAATTGTTAAGCAGATTAATATTAAAATTAAATCAGCTATGTCGTTCTGTTTATTTTCAACGGACTTTCAAAATATAAGCCATGCTTGCATACGTGAACACCAATAAATTCTTGTATATTTGTGTATGCTTCTATTTTGGTTTTCCTAGCAGAAGGATTTTTCTGCATGGATTTGTTCTTTTACTATTAATTTTGTATGCTTACATAAAACGCGTGGTAAATTTTTTTAGATACTAGGATCGATTAATGTGGGATTATATATATATATATATATATATATATATATATATATATATATATATATATATATATATATATATATATATATATATAATATATGTGTGTGTGTGTGTGTGTTAGCATATATTGTAGCATAAGTGCACTTTGCTATGATCGTTTTTGTGTTTCCGCTATTTTTGTTTTTTATGCAATCGTAAACTAATTTCATTGAATTTTGCTGAATTTATGATATCACCAATCCGATTAATAAGCGTCCCTAACGCGTGGAAACTCTCCTCATTACAACAAAAAAGGGACGCGTTTTGACTTACCTTGATCATCATATCAGAAATACGGTATATTAAATGTCCAGTAGCAAACTGGTATTTATTGAATATAATTAGACACAGGAAATACTTCTCTCAAACCTATATCATCTCAGGAAGGAAAAACTTGAATGAAATATCGTGTAATTTTTAACGCAATCACAATAAAACGTCTTCTAAAATTTCCAAATTCTTATGCGTAGTTTAATTGCGGAATCCATGATTGTGCATCTGATGCTAGCAATAAATTTATTAAAACAATATGGCAGACTGTAAGTAAACACAAATACTGTTTTATCATGTATGCTTTTCTGTACGTGCATGCGAATTTATAAATTTATATGCTATTATTTACGATCGAATTCATTTCGTTGTGTGTAAATATTTTTGCTTTAATTTAAAAAATAGTTTAAATAATCTGTAATTTCAGTCCTAGTCCAAAATAGGCAATATGAAATATTTGGATTTCATATTTCTGAGATATAAGGTGAACAAAAAGCGCCAAATTATAGATCTAACATTTTTGCGAGGCTTGATTTGAGTTTGGGTGGGACAATTACGCTTTATTTATATATTTATGTATACACGTGTTTGTTTATTCGATTGCTTTATGTAAATATTTTTATGCTTCTGTATGCCACATTGCAGTAAACTAAATTCAGTCAGACCAATTATACACACAAATGGATTGTTTCGAAAGCGGTCCAAATAACTGCACTGCTACTATATGCCACCTGGCTAACACAACTATTAGTGCTAACGTTATAATAAAGGCAACCTGTGAATTTATTAGCGTAAATAATAACATTTACATAACACTGCGTGACAGGGAGGGTTATTTTATATTCTATTAATTAGTGGCTTAACTAAACTGGTATAATATGATTTGCAGGTTTTCCTTAGCTAAACCTAAATAAGGCGAAAAGTTTTTCAAGTCCTTCAACCTTCCTCAATCGATCGTTGGAGCCTTTGGTCAAACGGTGTGATTCAGTTGCATCGTGACCGATGATCCACTGCTCTTCGTAAGGTACAACGAACCGTGTGTCCATTTATCGTTGGTTCTCACGAAAGCGCAACCGCAGGAGGCATTCCAGATTGTCTGTAGCTATCAGCAGACTTTATCATAATCCAACTTTCTGCTTCAGAACACAGAAAATTTGAACATTGCCCCATTTATGACTATCAATGTTAAACTTTTTAACTGAGTTAAAGAATGCGTGACTGCATAACTGAAAATACGCACTATCTGCCGTCGCGATGCAGACAAAATGACAAATAATAGAGTATTGCTCTAGAAGTCCAACGGAACACGCGTTTCATTATGAATTGATTAGACGAATATAGGCACACACTCACAAATATTCTATTACAAAGAAATAACCACTTATCCACAATAAGGATTACAAAAACGCGAGCTCAAACCGACACACACACACACACACAAGAAATCAGTCCGGTCCTAATTAATATATACAAAATCCATTCCGTATGTGTACCAGTGCAGCTCAACGTTAACCAAAAAAGTGATTATTCGTATCGCACTATCAATGGTTAATAGAACTGACAATTAGTATTGTCATTGCTTTAGCCAACTATAAATTATAATCGGCTTTATTACATTAGACAGTGTCCTGACGATTTTGTAACGGTACAATTAACGCACAGAGGTGAACAACAAATCACCAGTAACTTTCATATTTACAGCAAAGCGTAGCAAATTTCCATAATTACAGCCTCAGGCCTGAAATGTCTAATCAGATAGTAACTTTTAAATTTGCTATTTTCAATTTCAGTTCAAAGTAAATTTAAAAGATATTGTGAATTATATATTTAAAATACAATTCAAAATCTTAAATTCAACATCTCGTCTTATTGCATTATTTCCAGAGCAATAAGACAAACGCAATAAATAAATAAATATATATATATATATATATATATATATATATATATATATATATATATATAAGTCAGAATGTTTTAGGTGTTGCAAACCTAGTATCGAATAAGTTCAGTTGTGACCAGAACGATAAACCAAAGACAGCATGAACGTAAAGTATAATTTCATTCACTTACGTAAAACCGAAATAATGTGAAAATTAGTTTATTTTGAATAAAGACGTATAGAAACAGCATAAAGAAGTTTTTGAATATTCTGAGTGAGTATGAATTAAATCGAATGAGCGACATATGTGCAGGAAACTAAATTATATTCTCCAATTGGTTTTCCATTTTTTTATTTTATGAATGTTATTTATAGTTTATCTAGGAGTTATTTCTCAACTTTCTACTCTTTGTTCAAGTATTTATGCAATAGTAAACTTTCAAAATGGCTATGTCGCCAAGCAGAAACCAAACTCTGACCATTATTCCATATGTTCTGAATGCTTGACAGCAAGTCAAGCGACTTTTACTGCGTTTAGACAACCTAATATTTCATTTTGTGTCCGTTCGTAACTCTGCCACTATCATTAAAAACTGCAAAACTTATGAAGACATACTAGAGACTCATCAGGTGTAGTCGCTATTACGCCCTTTACACACTATATATTTGAGTTGAGACTGTGGGAATATAGACTGATACAATCACCAATACGAATGTGTAAACCTGCAGTAGTGATGCAAGCTTCATATTAAGTCTTCAACAATGCAACTTCAAAGCCAGCTCACGATATTTAATATATAAATATACCAATTCTGCAAAGGAAAAACGACGTTATGACTATTATGTTAGTTCTAAATACCAATATTATGGTACCAAAAAGTACATGGTACTAACGCTATATTGGCTGAGTCAGTATATAGTACCAACACAATGCATTTCATTGTATGCTAAGGTTCACCAAAATTTATATTTACAACTATTTATGAGTACCTGTTACTCCAGCAAATCCACACATTTTTGCCTTGATCGATATCAGTTAGCACATTTCGCAATAAACATGACAAGATTCCCAGTGTATTTAACCTGTCGTCGAACAACATAGCAAAACTACCGCCAGTCGCACGCATTGACATGTTTTGACTTTCCATGATCATTATCAAAGTACGACAGAAAACTGACTAGCGAGGATCAAACCACACTGCATATACATGGAAAGCAAAATTAGATATGCCGCTCTCACCTCTAGTAGTCTCGCATACATTGAACTTGACTGGAAATGTCGGCTGCCCTTTTTCTATGCAGTCACAAACATTAACTGTTTGTAGCTTACGCCAAACACATATATAGACAAAACAATTAAACAATAATCGATTGCGTGGGTGGTGGTAACAATTATTTAAATCAAGTTTGCAAGCGTGAAGTAAACACCAATCACATTGTATTTAACCATTCGTCGAACAACATGACAAAACTACCGCCAGTCGCAACGAAATGACCCATATTGATCTTCCATGATCATCATAAGAGTACGACGGCAAACTGACTAGCGAGGATCAAACCGCATTGCATATATATGGAAAAAAAGTTAAACAAGTGGCTCCGCAACGTAGTACGACGGTATCAACCATGTCTCGATGGCCGATCGTACATGGGCTAACGGGGCTATGGCGGTGGTGTCACCAGGGCGTGGTGGATTTCCGACCGGCAATCGGATCTCCTATAAAATACCACATGAGCCCGACGACGGCACCATGACTCGGCGTGTGTTCCCCGCCACAAAAGGGTTCAACAGCCACAGGATTACATGGACTCCTGGACAGTACCCCGTACTTCCGAATGGCGAATGAGCTCTCAACAGCCAACGGCAACCATGCAACTTACTGCTGCCTTGCAGACTGCGCTTGGATGTGCAAAGGCTAGAGGTGCGTCCTCGATCAAAAAGCCGAGTGGTGAGGGGACACCACTTGTACCAAATTCCCAAGAAACTCCATGAAATCAATGGAGCCGGCTTATCCTCCAAAAGGAGTCAGCCGCAGTAAAGTAAAGTAAAGAACTCTGACATCTAGTAGTGTTGCATACATTGTTTATGGCTTGAAATATCAGCCGCACAATTTCTATGCAGTCACTAAAATTAACTATTTGCAGTTTTCGCTACACACATCTATATAGTCAATACAATTTAACGCGTCTGTGCGTGCCACTGGCGGTAGTTTTGTTATGTTGTTCAACGACTGGTTAAATACAATGTGATTGGTGTTTACTTCAAGCTCGCAAACTTGATTTAAAGAATTTTTATCACAATTCGCACAATCAATTATTGTTTAATTGTAACACTCAGCAATCACAGTTCTTCATGAATAACTTTTGTCATTAATTTCTGTGTATCAGTATTTGAAATTAAAAAAAGTGTCTATCCAATCTTAACGTATTTATAAAGCATGTCTCACCAACACATTTATATGGTCATTATTTCACAGAACCTAGGCTCGAATGCGAATTTTAATAGACTTCTCGTCATTTAGCGAGGATTGTATACATTGTTAGCATTAACAAGAAATTCTTTAGGTATGGAAATTCTCTTAAAATTTATCATTCCTTAGTTGAGGACAATAATAAGCCGCAAGTTGACTACGATCAAAACTTTATAAATTTTGCAATTCACAGTAAGCTGAAATGTAGGTCGGACAAAATATTTTTTCGTTTAATTAAATTTTTAAATGTCATGCTAATAAGCGTCGAGACGTACGGATGACCTTGAAGAAACCACTCCGCCTAATAATGCTGAAAACAGACGTAACGAAGTTTTGGTTAAAATTCTGTAATTAAATGATATTTGTACATTAGTAAATATCCCTGGCAAGATTTATATGATCCATGAACGTATCTTAATCCAAAATTGAAAGAAATACTTATCTTCAAATACATGTAATGATTAAAATAGGAAAATTGGTAGCGCGGTCGGTGATAAAAATGACTTTAATCAAGGCTTCTATCTTGATATAAACACCTGACACATTTTCTACATACATTTGTCAGTATAAACAAAGTGTTGTATAGGGTGGAAAAGGCTATTTATCCGTTGGGTCGGCTTCAAGTAACGTACTATCGGCTCTATTGGGTAGGGTTAATTAAAACTTTAGGGCTAAATGGATGCTATGTAGGTACCACTTATAGAAAAGACTAACCAAGATACGTTAGTTAGTCTATAATTGAAAATTAAGTGTAGTGTGTGGCAAAGTGGCTCAGTGCTTACTGCACCAGATTCTGAAGCTGATGTGGCCGGTTCGAGCCCTGTCCGCTAGCACGTCGAAATTTATGTCAGGTAATATCGAAACAGCTATTCGCACTAACACTTTCTTTGTTTTATCGGTCAATAGACACTGACATCTTTTCTAAAATCTTTTGGTACAGCAGCCGGTGGCTTTATGTAGAATTTCAAAAAAATACCTAATTTAAAACATAGGTCTACAATTTGTTCTACACTAAAACAAAAACTGATTACTACAGAAAAGTGGATTAACAATAAATTATTGCGCTGGTGGTGGTAACAAATCTTTAAATTAAGTTTGCGAGCTTTAAGCAAATGCCAATCCCTTTCTATTTAACCAGTCGTCGGACAACGTAATATATCTGCCGCCAACCGCACGCACTGACGCGTATCGACCTTCAGTGATAATCATTAGAGTACGACAGCAAACTGCCTAGGGAGGATCAAACCGGATTGGATATATTTGGAAAGCTAAGTTAGTTACGGTTGAATACACTGGGGTTTGTTTTTATTTCAAGTTCGCAAACGTGATTTAAAGATTTGTCACTACCACACGTGCGATCAATTATTGTTTAATTTTATTGTCTATATATGTATATATATATATATATATATATATATATATATATATAGTCAGTAACCGATACCAACATTATGTTACCGAAGAGGCATATTGTACCAAAACGGTGGATTTAATTGTACACTAAATTACATCAAAAGTGAGGATTACAACTATTTATGAACTCCTGTTTCTCCAACAAATCCATGCCCTCTTGCCTTGATAGAAATCATTTATCAAATTTCGCGGTACATTTGTTATGAAAGCAGGCCTTAACCATATACTAAGTTACTTTCAATTACTAAAAGAAAGACATATATTTTGGTTTTAAATGATACTAATTTTTATTTATCGCTTGCATATTTCTATTTAGTATCAGCTCAGAATTAACGGAGACTTTTTACCATTTTTAATTCTACTTTAAATTGTATCTGACGTGAATTGTCTATTTTATTATTGTAATTTACATAGTTTGATCCTCACTAGTCAGTTTGCCGTCGTACTCTGATGATGATCATGAAAGGTCGAAACGCGTCAGTGCTTTGCGTCTGCCGGTAATTTTGTTAGGTTGTTCGACGACTGGTTAAATACAATGAGATTGGTATTTACTTCAAGCTCGAAAACTTTATTTAAAGAAATATGTACCATTTTTGTGTGCGCTTGCATCAAAATATATTCCTTGCAACAAATTCATCCAATGTTTTCAGCAGGGTCATGAGCCATACTCTTATGAATCTTTAATAATTTTTCTACTATTATAACACAAGCCATAAAATTACTGTTATTCATAAGAATTAGCCTTCAAACATTTTTGCCTAATAACTAATTCTACATGACATTTCAATTGCGTCGATTTCAGGTTAAAGTTTTATTGATAAAATTTCGTTTACTACGTTGGTTTATTTTAATTGGTCGTAAATGAATGAAATATTTTTCAATAAATGAATTATTTAAATCCTAAAATAGCTCAGGGTTCATTCAGAAATTCCATTTGAACCTTTTAAATCTGATGTCTATATAGAAATCTTACTAAGCATTCTACATTGAGAAATGCAAAGCTGTTTTGGAAAACATTTAAAATAAATTTCAAATAAAAATTAGAACTTTTCCTGATTACACTTTTATTGTTGGTTAAATAAGCAAAATGAAAAAAAAATTTAACTGCACTCATTCCTAACTAAGCTGTGTTGAATGACAGATACATTGCAAGTGGTGTTTAGCTGATTTAAAAAATATATGAAAAAGTTTCACATCAATTAAAATTCAATTATAAATACAGAATGTTTTAACAAAAAGATTACAGAATCATCACTTAAAATTTGATCAAAGAGCAGATGTGGAACTAGCAATCAAATAGTATAATGCAGTTTTAAAGTGGCAAAAAACAGTATAAAACTGACAAAATCGGAATTATTCCCTTCTGAATTTTTACTTAATCATTTTGAATGCGTGTGTTTGTTCATATGAATGTGCTTGGGCCTGCGAAAGATGCGAATAATAAATAAAGGGATGAAAAATATGCATATATATATATACAAATATTATCCCAAACTTTCGTCTTGAAATGATTAAACACACATTGTTAGAATATTTTGTTAGTAGAACAATACATTTTAACTGAGCACAATTTATTAACAAGTTTTGTTTTTTAATACAATTTGGTAATCTATAATTTTGAACGGAAGCGTGCTTCTTGGTCTTAATTCTGCAGATTAATTGGATACAAACGGAGCATTCAGCTAGATATTAGTTATAAATTTCAATGTTTGATATTCTATCGTATTGTTGATGTTGTCTAAATGGATTGTAGTAAAATGAGGGTATTGAAATTATTGATGTATTTAACATCTGACTTTTAAATAACCTTTTCCATAAATGCAAAATATGCTTATTAAATACGGAACATTAAACATTTGCAAAAAAACTGTCTTAATAAAGATTTTGTTCTCAAGTATTTTTTAAAATTTATGTTAAAAATATCAAAAGCACGAATTGACGGTCAGATCGGAATTATTAATCAAGACGCAAAGTTTCACAATTCTAACTTGGGGTGTTTGTAGTAATGGAAAATATAATTGACGAAAACTGCAAAACGTAAAAACCACAATTTTTATGCTTGCTTAGTATATATGAGTTCAAATTGAATTAATTAAACGCGAGAAATATAAATTTGCTATGAAAGAATTATTTCATTGACAATTTGTGAAAATCATCAAATTAAGTTTTGTTTTTCCTTATTGGAGATATAAATCTTGAATGCAAAATGCATTAACGATTTGGTTTTTATTCTTTTTCATTGTTTATCTTTTTTCTGTTTTTATTGACACGCATGTAGGTTATTTTGAGAGAATAATGCACAAATACGCCGGTTTCACGCGTTTAAGAACGAGCATATCTTTTTGTTCAACTAATGAAAACTTATAAAATTCATTATTTTCGAATAAATGCTAAATTTTACAATTTGTAAAAAAAAGGATTTAAAACATGAAATATAACATTCTTTCTATATATATTTCAAAGTATTTTAAGCTATTTGCAAATGACAATACCAAATGAAAAACAAATTGCGGTACAAAATATAATTTATTGTAAGTAACCTTAATTAAGAGTGAATTGATTCGTTAAGGCTTTAATTAATAAAAAGTGGGGTGAATTTTCTTTTGTACAATAATTTGATTTAAAAATGTTTGCACTTATGTTTTCAGTTTTAAAAATTCACTGTAAATGTCACGTACAAGGTTTTCATAAATAAAATTTGTTTATCGAAGTAACATTTTATCTTATTTTGAGACATTTCAATCGCTTTCGATTCTTTTATGCGCAATATTTATTGAATTTTAACCCATGATAGCTTACCAACCGGAAGCGTTCGATTAGAATTTTTATATGAAATAATATTTCTTAGGGCTCTATTTACGCGTGTATGGATATTTCTACATTGTTAGAAATTGAACCCGACGTTTGACAAGTATAACTCATTGATTCTTTCTCGATGAAATTTTGACACAAGTCAATGCAGAACTTCCTGAAGAGAGGACTTTAGTCGTTGTAAGCGTGTAGACCTCAAATGCGCACATGATGATTGCGTAAATAGAATGTTAATTCTAGAAAGCTATCAATTGCACTAAAGAAGTTTCCATTCTAAAACATTCGTTAATATTGAATGGCGTTGGGAATACAGGATTACTAAATACATCTCCCTTAAATCCATGAACACACCAGACAAATTGGATTCTGACATTAGATTAATAAGGCCACTGAGAGTTTCAGTATCTTTCAAAATATATGAAAACAATTGTGGAGAGTGTTATCAGCCCAGCTTTGTGCAGCCGAAATTTCGAAAATGCCTAGCTATAGCAGTAAGCAATTAGACGGTTTTGTAAATAAATGTAGATGCTCAGCGCCATTTAGGTCATTGTAAGGCATAGATCACGATCAAATCTTAGTTGCCAACCGTTTTTATTCGGCCAGTCTTACATTTGTTGTCACTATTGAGGTGTGGTATGGAACACATATTTTTGTCGTCACGATACTGTTTACCAAAGTCAAGTACAACGACTGATCGAAAGACAACAAATGCAATTACGTTTAATGGAAGTAATGACAGAAAAAGGAGTCCGTATATCTGTTGAGCATAAACTATTATTCGAAATATTGGCTACTTTATCATGCCGGAAATAACACTTATTGAGATCTACGTTAGTAAGTGAAAATGGGGGAAATCTAGCTGCAAGCTCTTTTCCATCAAGAGGCCTTGTTATCTCTGACTTCTTGAACTCTTACGGAAATTGGCATAGACACGCTATTATGTAGCTAGTTCTGCGTATTTTATTCCTTTACCTAGAATAAATATTAATTATTAAGTTGTAAATATTATTAACGACGTTTCTCTTGTTCGATTAGGAGACGTTGCAGCTGTAATAAATGTATTACCTAGAAAATATTAGTTTTTTACCTTAACGTGCACGTAAAGCTACCACGAAAACTTTTGTAACCTTTGGTTCTAAAAGGGAAAAAGTTTACAATTGTCTGGTTTTTGGTTGCTTTCATGGTGTCCTATGGCTGCCAAATTTCGTTTATCATGAATTTAAATGATTTGAATAATTAGGATAATTTCTGAATATGTTATGTATAAAGTTATTTTATAACTTTTCATCCTTCAGTAATATTGATATTTTTTTAATAATTATGACGAACAATAACTTTAAAGCATATTTGCTTTTCTGTTTATCTATCACAAGATTAAATTACATTAATTGATCCATTGCTTATGAATGAAAGTTCTGCATTTAATATAAAATTCGTCAACTTTCAATATTATACTGATCAAATTATTTTACTCTTTGCGCATGTTCTTGTTATTTTTAATTTTACTGAAATTAGCCAATGCATAATAATTATTTGTATTGACATTTTTTAAAACATAGAATATGTTGAGCTAATTTAATGTCTAATTCGAAGAATGTTCTCAGACACTGTTGATTTCAAAAATGGTGTTCAACGTTATTATAGCGGATTAAATAGAAGAAGGCGAATGATTCTATTTTTCAGTATTTACCTTTTAATTTAAAGCAAAAGATAACGCTTATAAATGTAGTATTGAACATTTAGATCTTGATAATATGAAAAAAGTCTATCAAGGGCGGTCAAAAATTAAATTGTGCGTTCTTGAAAATTGTTTTGTTTCATGCGGGTAAATCTTCAAACAGTATTTTGCCATGGATGGATATCCTACAAAAAATCAAACTTAGTTAAGTTTATTTAATGCCTTATTTGTGCATTTTGCAAGGAAAATCACGTTCTGAGACAAATATTGCTGGTGTAAGTTGAAATTCAATAAAACTTACCAGAATTTTTACATAAGACACAATATTTTGCACGTAGGTTGGCAACGGGTGAAATGTGAGAAAGAGTAAGAATTCTAAATTAATAAGCAAGTAGAAGTGAAGTTTAGAATTAAATACAAAAATGCGTATTAAAAATTCAAAAGAGTTTAATATAACATTGGTAGTTATTTTTTATCATAACAGCAATTAATATATGTGACATAACGTGAGAAACGTTATATAAATCCAAATTATATGATTATGCCGCCATGACAGAATATAATTTTCAAGTAAAAATAAAACACAGAATTTTAACTGTAAATCAATAGATTAAATAAAAAAACTTTATGAAACATTTTTATTTATGCGACATTATTATCAAATGAAAACAAATAAAATTCTATAATTCAGGAATTTTAGCTATTAAAAAATAGGTAAGAAGCAAATCTGCTGTATATAATTGTGTCCATATTGTCAATGTTTTGAATTTTTTGCATAGTTGCACTTAATCGAAATCCCTTACTATACCAGGAACAAAATTAAAAAATGTTTTGAAGCTTAAATTGTAAAAAAAATGTCGAATTAAAAGTTACAAATGGAGTATTTGATTTTTGTTTACTCAATGAAAGAATTTAAATTTTGCTCTGAAGAAAATATTGACAAAAAGTAAGCAACTTCTGTCGAACAAACAAGGCATAATTGCAAATGAAATTAAAATATTAGCAACGCTTCAAATTATTAACAGTCAATTTATATAATAATGAAATTGAAATTGTCAAATATTGCTACATTAATATATCAATTTATATATCCAATATTCCATCGTGTTCAATGTAAAAACAGACTTGTAAAGCTAAGCAAAAGTGGTTTCATTATAGCATAACATTATTGGGCAATTTTAACGTAAATTTTATTGCAGAATCAGTCGTTGTGGCAGCAAAGAAAAATCAAATTGTGGTAAATAATGGGTACCATAATTTCAAATATTTTTCCTTCATTTTATATCACTGAAAATTGAAATTCTAGTTTACCGGACATAAAGAGTTATTTTAATAACGATACTAAAACCATTAATTAGCGGATAGTAGTGTTGGCAATTACTATTTATACTTTGAGGACCTGTTCCTCCAGTTCAGTATTTTTGAGCAAAATTACTGCTAAAACATACAACATTCTTATATTTGTAACATCGTAATAAAGAAAGCGTTATAAATTATGAATTTATTGAAGCTGAAAAATATTAACTAATACAAATATTACAAGCGGAAAGCAACTCAATAAAATTTATCGTAATTTTTTAAGTTCAATCCTTTTGTTTTATAGCAACATTTTAAAACGATACTTCACCAATTCAAAAGTCATCTATTGTATATATTGTATATTTGTAGGTATATTTCGTTGGTATTAATTCAACAGCAAATTAGAAATTGTACATGACATCAACTTTATTGAGAACTCATAAAGTATTTGCCAAATTTACCACATCGAGACCTAGACTAAAAAAATTACTTCAGATATATAAAAAATGTACATTAGACCAAAGAAGTTATAAGCACGCATATGCTTTTGGTCAGACGTTTCTTCAGGTGGATTTTATTTTCTATCACAATTTTCTAAAAAAATGTAAATTCCCAAATTGTTCAATACCTGTCAAATAGATCTATTTATTTTGCTATCTTGTATAGTATATTTCATATAAGAAAGTGATATATCATAAAATCGGCTATTACACAGAACTTAAATAGATCATTCCTAAGAGCATGGTGTCTGGCATATGAAAAATAATCAGGTGTGACTGGTTGGAACGATAGGCTAAAATCGATACTGAATATAATTCAATTGTGAGAAAACTGAACATCAATTAGTGTATACTGGAAAAAATGCATGAAATGAGCGGATTCGTTGTAACAAAAGCATTCTGAATCAAGTCCCACTCACATAAATCCTGGAATCTACTTGGCGAATTACTGCTAAGTTGGAAATCGGCCTTAAAGAAGACATTTTTTAAAATCGAATGCAAAGTTAAGTTAGCAAAAATTTAAATATACTCAAATAACGACATTATATATTAATTCAATGGAACTTCAAAACTGGTACGTCGGTGATATATATCTGGATATATATTTAGGCCTAAACGATTCCTAATAAGATCCATCTAAAGAACGATTCACCTGCAACTAAATTTATATATAAAAAATTGAATTCTTTGCACTCGTCGACAGCATTGCCAATAAGTTGCAAAATTTTCAAGCAAATGCTTCGGCAATGCAACTCCGACAAATTCTTGACAAATTCATAACTATTAGACACTGTTTGTAATTAAAAACTAGTATATATTTGACTGTGGATTAGGTAATGAGCACCTAGCAATAAATTAGTTCAAATATAACCATAAAGATGAAACACAGACAGCATGAACGGAAATAATAATCTCGTGCACATTCGTTTCGTGCTTCCTGGCGACTCACCCACATTTCTCACCCAAATATATAGTATGCAACGGGTGTAATACCGGCTCCTACTGATGAATCGCCAGTAAGCACGACACGAATATGTACGAGATTATACTTTCCGTTCATGCTGTCTTTGGTTTATCCTTCTGGTCATATTTGAACTAATTTGTTACTAGATGCCTAACACCTCAGACAAAAAATCTTAACTATGTTGTAATCGGTCTGGTTGATGAAATGAATTTTCTACTATATACAATGTATAGTTGATACATACCATGGAATATAATATGTTTTAACGACATATTATGATTAAAAACAACAGAGCAAAACAATTGTCAGTCACTCATACTTGTAAGTTTTAAACTACCTGAGTCATCAAAAGAGCATGACGGCAAAATGTCTAACAAGAAGGAAATCGCAATTTGTATATCAGATATGGAAAGCCAAATATTCTTATTTAACAATTTTAAAACTCATGTGAGGCAAAAGCAACAAAAACTTAACCTTTGTGACGGCACAGTATTTGTACAGCGAACAAGGTTTGTAAAATTCATTCAAGACAATTTCATAATGAAAAGCGAATATCTTTTTGCATTTCTTAAGTATGCATTGGTATTTGATTCTCGTCAGTCAATTAACCGTCGTTCTCCTTTGGCGAACACAGGTCTATTCATTTTGGTACTTGTGGCTGGATTTAGTTTTTTTAATGTTTGAGTCTGATTTTATGGATGTTAATGGTGTTCAACTGACGCCTGAATTGATAGTTTGATGAATCTATATCAGCAACCGCGCAACCAATATTTACTTAATTGGTTACTTTTGTACGTGGAAAATGCTCACAAATTTGTATTTTGCAATAGCATAGAAATTACGCGGCCGAATTTTTCGGCTGAATAAAGGGTTTGTGAGACAGTAGTATGTGGGAGCCGTAATTCCGTTTGACTTCCTTATTTATGCTTTGTAGTTTTGTTATTTTGTTCTTTTGATGGTATGCAATGTAATTGGTCTTCAGCCGAAAATTTCAGTCGAATTCAGTATATGCGAGACTATGAAAAGCAAAAGCCGTAAATCGTTTTTGCTTTACTTGCTTGTAATTAAGTTAACCATCGTACACTGATGATAATCATTGTGGGCCGAAATGCGTCAGTATACGTGACTGACGGCAGTTTTGATATGCTCGGCGACTGGCCAAATAAAGCGAGACTGGTGTTTATTTCAAGCTCGCAAACTTTATTTTAGGCAATAACCAGATTAAATTACTACAAAACATTTATTATAACAACTATTTCCAAATTTTAAATAACAGAAAATATTAATTTTTAAAATATTTTTGCAGGCACTCCAACTCTGTTAATGAAAAATACAAATAAATCAGAAAAATGGTGCGAACTTGTGTATTTGATAGAGTTGAATTAACAGAGTAAATATTACTCCAAACAAATAAACATTTTAGAACCTATTTGAAAATTACGAAATAAAAATAAAAGAGAGTTGAATATATTTATATATTTAAAGGAATATTGATTGCGTGGGTGGTGATAAAAATTACTTTTAATCAAGGTTGCTTTCTTAATATAAACAACAGACCCATTAGTTTATACTGTCAAATGAATGTACATAACGGGTCAAGTGTTTTTATCATGATCGCAAACTTGATTAAAAGTTAGCGTAAAATATATATTAACCATACATGTTACCTCACATACGATTGTAATACTCAACAATAATTGTAAATAAGGAATGCAATTTATATTACAAATACGTAGATTTATATCGAATTATAAATTGCCGCAAATCTATCAAGCTGATAGTGGGTATAGGCAATTATTCAGCATCTATTAAAATTTTTAGTGAAAAAAAATTTAAAAGATCAAGACAGATTTCATAAATTTCGTCGAAAACTTTTATTAAGAAAACAAAATTGGAAAGTCAATACATTATAAAGTTGCCCTTTTGCATTATGTAACATATTTATTAAAGACAATATAAGAATTGCTGAAAATAAGTGCGAAAATATATTGGTAGCTTATTATTTATCTGGTGAAAATAAAACAATTTTGAATGCAATTAGAATCCAGAAAAGTATATGATAAACAATTAGTCACTTGTTAGAAGAAATGTTATGACTAAAAATTAAACAAAATTTACGGAGTTCATATTTAATGCAGAATCTAACACTAGTAATTAAGAACAGGATAAAATTTAAAAAAATATAAATTAAAATAGGGTTAAATAATCTTGAACTTCATTAATTGTGGCGTGACAAAGTTTAAAACAATACAAAATTTGACAACATTGGGTTTGTCTGCTTAGTTTAAAACGCAATCATCTAATAGACTATAGTGTTTTTGTAACAATTTTTAGTAATAATATTAATAATTATAAATAAGGGAATAAGAATAGCAACTCCAGAACAAACAACAATGATGAATACAAAATTAACAATAAAAAATACTTTCGTTTCAACTACAACAACAAAACTAAAAACAGAAATCACAGCACAACGAATGAAACCAAAAACGACAAAAGGAACAACAATCAAGGAAAATTTAACAAAAAAATAGTATACTGGTGCTAATTTTAATGATTATTAATTATATAATAAATTAATATTATGAATAACAAGATCAATTTTTAGAACAATATGCCAACAAAAACAAAAGAACGTTCGAAAACAATGTTAATTGAAAATATAACAAAATATTATTTCTAATAATACAAATATTTCAAAAATAATAAATTTAGGGACAAGACAAAAAGCCGCCATGACAGAAATGAAACTATAAATACAAAAACAAAATCTAAATGAATAATTATAATATTAATGCGCGCGCTAATACTCATAATACCACTACTAGTACTACTAGCACTACTACTACTACTATGACAACTACTACGAATACTACAAGAACTACTCTACTACTACTACAACTACTTCAACTACTACAACAACTGCAACAACTAATACTACAAATACTAATACTACTACAACTAGTACTACTATTACTACTACTAATATTCCTACTTCTACTAATATTACTACTACTAAATTTACTACTACTACTACTACTACTACTACTACTAGTACTATTTATACAACTAATGCTACTACTACAAGTTCAGCTACAACAACTACAACTTCTTTTACTAATTCACATTCTAGTAATGGCAGTCCTACTACTATGACCAATACTATTACTACTATGAATACTACGTCTACTACTAGTAAATATATTACTACTACCACCAATAATTTATCGTTTATTAATTTTTTACTACTACGACTATTACTCAGATATTAAAGCAGTATAATTAACCCAATAATATCATTATTATTTTTATTTTCAAATCAGAGTATTTCTGGCTAATTTATTTTTAAAAATCTCGTTAAACAATGTTCTTCTATTAACAGGAATTCAGGTTATCTCATTAATTTAATTTAATGATATTCAAAAGAGAATATGTCCACATATTTAAAAACATATCTTCATATATATATATATATATATATATATATATATATATATAAATTTATATATGAATAAGAACAAAACCCTTAAATGTCCATATTTACGTACTATCAAAAAGCAATACAACGTTGTCTTTTGCTAATAGAGAGAAAAGAGCTGTCTTTCAAAATTGATCACATAAATAACGCGCTTGACCTTTGGTTAATTTGCTAATTTAGTTATTAAATCATTCCATAGATTATGTTAAATTGAAAAACAAATTCCTTGCCTAGTTCAGGTTCCATTTATTGTCGGTATATTATTTGATGTTGAGTAAAATAGAAGTCTCGATGTGCCAAGTACATATGATGAAGTCAAACACATTTCTTATAAAGGAACAGTAATGATCAAATAGAAAACGTCGTTTTATAAACCAGAAATAGTTCAATTTTTGAATTTAAAAAAGGTTTGGCAAACTTTACGTCTGGTTCTGATAGGCTGTATCAATAAGATCACGTTTATACATATTTATATTTTCAGTATAAGTTCCGTATTGCATTTGATAGAAAAGACAATTCATCCAGTAATACGGTTGGCTATTAAAACGAACTTTTCAAGTACGATCCAGAATTTGGCGCGGACGGGCGATAACATGTTCAAATCTGCTTCAGCGTCTATAGCTTTATCCACTGAGCCACAAGAGGTGCATAATAAACATAATTTGAAGACATATATGAAATTAAATTTTCTGGTCGGCCCTTCCTTCTGATAGAGCCAATTTTGTTGTTTCGTAATACTCTAGCTCTATCCAACCAAATTTGATCTGACATTTTTAAACGGACAATACGTCACTTAGTAAAACTATACTGATTTGAAGTCGAATGACAGGAATTCAATAAAAAGTTTACTGTAAGTAAAATTGCAATATTGCAAGAGATAGCAAAGATAATTGATTCTGTAATCGAGTTTTGCCCTTATTGTAGTACTATGCAAAATTTGACGCTGGCGGATTATGAAACTATGCTTATTTGCTTTGGAGTCTTTGGCTCTATCTCCTGTGCCAACAGAACCGCATAATACATGCAATTTGAATTAATACGAATAATAAATATACAGAAAAATCTGGCAATTGGACTTCAAATCAATAAAAATTTTCCCAATTTGCATGGTTTTTGATAGATTGGAGGTAGTTAATTATAACTTCAGATATTAAGAGATTCAAAATCGTTTCCGTCTTGAAGCAAGGCTAACCAGAATTTGTATATTGGTATTTGATTAGAAATTGCGTGTTGTATGCGGCACGGGTGAGGCAATGGATAGAATCGTATTATCGAAAGAAAAATTGGCTTAGGTTCGAATTCCGTCGACGACGAAAGCTGGAAAGTACTTGATGTTCGTCATAGTATTCTGATGTAGATCACGGAAGGTCGAAACTCATCAGAGCGTGCGACTGACGGTAGTTTTGCTATGTTGTTGGACGACTGGCTAAACCCAATGATATTGGTGTTTACTTCAAGCTCGCAAACTTGATTTGTAAAATTGTTGCCACCACCCTCACAATCAAAGATTGTTTAATTGTAATGCCTATACATATGCGTGGCGAAACCTACAAACTGTTAATGTCTGTTACTGCATAGAAATTTTGCAGACTACTTTTTCAGTCAAGTGCAATTTACGCAAGACTACAAGTGGTGAGAACCGCATATCTAACTTTTCTTTTTGTTTCTATATATATATATATATATATATATATATATATATATATATATATATATATATATATATATATATATATATATATATATGCAATGCGGTTTGATTCTCTAATCCGTTTGCGGTCATACTCTGATGAATATCATGGAAGGTTGAAAATCGTCAGTACGTTTGACTCACGGTAGTTTTGCTATGTTGTTCGACGACTGATTAAATACAATGGGATTGTTGTTTAATAAAAGCTCGCAAACTTGAAATAAAGGACAGGCTGGATATTCTTGACAGTTGAAGAAAATGGCGTAACGAAAAAATTTTGACGGATCATTTACTTTGGGTAAAAGCTATTTACACTTGTGTAGAAAAATCGCAACCAAAAAAAAGTCAGCATTATATAGAACAACAACAAACGTCAGAATGTGCGAGAAAAAATGCAACCAATTAATAATATAAGAAGCAAACACAAATGTGTGATAAGTCGCCGTGAAGTGCAATATTAGTAATATTAAATAAACTTAATACTCGTGGGACCAATCCCTGGCCAGATTATTTTTGGCTACTACAGAAGAATGCGTGAGGAGAGCACAAAGAGTCTAGTATGTGAATTGAAAATGTTGCATACCTTAATATTCTGTGAGTACGCAAAAGATAGTATGAAAACAGCTATTTTGCTTACTTGAAATATCAAATTACAAGATGGCATAGGTTTTTTCCTATAAGGATAAAATCGGTGTGACTATTGGGAACTTTAGGCAGAAAGCATTAAAAAGTGTTTCAACCTCCAGCAAAAACTGTGTGAATGTAATTGCTTATATTTAAATAAAACTATTATGCGTGTCGCGGCATATGTGATTTACGACATGTATTGTATATTTGCAATTAATGTTAACGAGTAAGACAGCTTGACGCATAAACTCAGGCTCCTAAGATTATTTACTCAAACAATATGAAAAGGTCAAATACATGGATTTCGTCTGTTGTCTAGAACAATTTCTATTTAAATGCTGCAATTACAATTAAATTCAAAATTAAACTGCGCAGGTGGAGTGTTGTTTTTCCTGTAATGAACTTGTGTTGATGGCCAGTTAAATTTGTAGATTTAAAGAGATACAGCTTAAGATAAGCCAATCCGAAACCATCATTTGGCTTCAAATGGATACTTTCATGATATTTTCAGTGTACATGGCTTGTTAAAAAGGTTGTCTTATTATAAACGAATTTTTTCAGGGTTCAAATTCCGGACTTCGCAGTTGAGGCTTTTAGTGTGGATTTACTAATTACGAAAAACAAATCTTAAACAGATGAATAGCGTTTGCTAAATTATCCAATATTGATTGTTAACAGCCGGTATATATAAAACAATCCAGACATAATTATTTTGTGCAATATATCTACTCAGGAAGTAAAGTCTGTGGCATTAAATGATAGATCGGATATAAAAAGTTCAACCTTTTCACTAAGTACGATATATAACTGAATTTAAATAAAAAATCTCAACAAACTCGTTTTACATATTTAGCAACTAGAAATAAAGAGTTTTTTAAATCAAGTTTGCGAACTTGAAGTAAACACCAATCCCATTTTATTTAACCAGTCGTCAAACAACATAGAAAAACTACCATCATTAACACGTACTCACGCGTTTCAACCTTCCATGATCATCATCAGATGAAAAATGTTTTTATGAACCTGGATTAATTGAAATTATTTGATCTGCGTTTTGACTAAAGTAGCTTTTATTGCTCCAGTAGTTTCCTTTCTTTAAGATACTGCGGCTAACTTAATCGATAGCCTTCTTCAGTTGGTCCATCCTGACAAGTTTAACTTCATTTCTAACAGATCTGTCATTAGGAATAGCAATGTTTAAACCCCGATTAAGTAGTTCAATTAGATCATTCTTAAGATTTACTGTTGATAGTTTAACTATTCAATTAGTCACGATTAAATTATCACTTTCTAGGTGTCTATAAATTCCCAAATCAGCTATTTTTTTATCATGTCTATTTTCTGACTTTTTTCTCTATTGCGGGCTTTATCACTGAAATCTTCAATGTATTTAAAGTAGTCTTCGTCAAAAAAGACAAGTTAACATCGATCTTAATTTAGTTTTCTTCTTAATAAGTATAATTTTACGTTTAACTAAATTACGAATATAAAGATTTTATAATATTTACACTAAGGTTATGCTTGAGAGTTATGCCATACTCATTTGACTTCAAATTTAATTCAAAACGAAAACATTTAAGAATAACATCATGTTTTAAACAAATACTTAAAAAGGAAATATTTGACACTTGCCTCACTGGTTAAATACAATGGGATTGGTGCTTACTACAAGTTCGCAAACTTGATTTAAATAATTGTTACCACCACTCGCGCAATCAATTATAATTAAATTGTATTGCCTCACAAGTTGGTTCTTCTGTTGAGTATATTTTTTATACAATTTAACGTCGTTGCAGCTATTATTCCATGCTAAATGTTTCTTGAATGTAAAATATTTTTGCGAAACTGGATTAATTGAGGTTACCTTATCTGGCTTTTGACTAAGACACTATACTCCCTAACCAAAAAGAAAAGATTGAACCCTTAGAATCATCAGAAGTGTATGAGATCCAAAGCAATGATTGTAGTCTCAAGTATATTGGTGTGACCATGCGCCCAATCGAAGTAATAAGAGGTGAACATAAAACTGCGTGTAAGTATGGACATATTGCTAAATTTGATCTTGCTCGTCATGTAGTGGAGACTGGGCATACTACCAACTGAGAGGAATGCAAACGCATAGTAGTATTTAGTCGTAATAGGGTGACGAGATTGACTAAATAATCTATCGAAAATAAATCTAGAGATTATATTATAAATGAAAATGCTGTTGAAAAATCGAAAGGTTCGATTTGGAATACCGCTTTAGCTAATGGCAGGAAAAGGCGATTACACGAATTGGTATCTGAAGCTAGCTACAGTACGAGATTAAGAACATCGGATTAAGATTGACTTATTAGTAGGCTTACTATTCAAGTAATGAATAATCAATTATTATGAATATAGTCTTTCTAAATTTCATCTCTAACTACTCGTCTGAATTTAAAACTTAGTGATTTGAATACTTATTTTTGTGTCTTGCACCCCCACCCTACTAATCGAGTTTATTCTAATAATACATCATTTCAAATAGTTGGAAGCAGTAATTAGTTTGACGCGTGCAAAGGGTAAATTAATGTCTACTGACTGCAGTTTCATTTAGATGTACGTAAATGTGTATCAATTATATTTAACTGAAATTTATAGTTATGTTTGCAAATACACATGTACATGCGTGGAGTGCGTCTATTTAATGATATGGAAATAACTGTTATTAAAACGTCTATCCTGAGCACAACCTGTGTAATTTGACATGAAATTTAACAAGTGCATTGGTCATTCAGAATTCTAGTTTTAGCACTCATGGCATGTTTTCATGACAAGGGTTTCCGAATTATTGGTCTTGCCCCACCAGGAAATGTAAGGGCAATCTCAGCTACGTCATTTTACATTGAGTGTATAAAACGAATATCTAACGCCTGCGAATGGTAAATTCTTGTTCAGCCACTCTAGTCTCATGTAGTTAGATGAAAATAACAGTTACGGAAATGCACATGCACACACATACATGTGACACGCGAATATCTAGTGAAAGATCAGTCTGAAGTATAAATAATATGGCTAGAGGAAATAACGCGCTTGCTTCATTGGTTTCATTTGTTAAACTTGTGAGGATGGACAAAATAAAGAAGGTTACTGGTAAAGGTAGCTGAAATATCTTAAAGAAAGAAAACTACTGGAAAAAAGAAGTTGCGCTTGTCAAAACGCAGATCAGGTAATCATTATCAGATGTACGATAAAAAAATATAGAGCATGTTTTCTATACTAAAGTAACATGTTTAGACTACCAATTCAAACCTTAAGTCGAAATCGATTAAAAATAGGTTCCAAAAAAATAGAAGTCCGCAAAACTAATTAAGTTTGCATATATATATATATATATATATATATATATATATATATATATATATATATATATATATATATATGCTTGCATATATAGTCATACCATAATATTTTAATTAAATTTGCATATATTTATATGGCATGGCTTCTGTTCTATAATTAAACATTGATATTGGACTGATGTCAAATGAGTAACGTTTGAAGAACCGAATAACCAAAAAATAAGTTGATATTAAATTGAACGTTACCAGTTGTGTGCACATAAGAAACGTAGCAGAAATGTTGTGCGGCTATAAAATCAATGTTCGAACTCCGGTTCGAGCTCCTGTCTCAGAAATTGAAAATTATGCTTGAGGAGTTACAATTAAGTACGGAAACAGGTATATTTGATGAATGTTATTCGCCATATCATGCAATTCATTAAGTATTCGAACTTTACCGTATTGGGTACTAATCAAGTACTTGGCAGAGTTACTACAGCCGGGATTCGAACCAGGTGGATGATGTTTAAGTCCTGAATTTTTCCACTATGAAAGCAAACTCGCCTTACACTCTATTATTTGTTGCACATAAATAAGTTTTTCTTATCATTCTTTCTTTTACATTTTCAGGGTTGCTTACGATCCACATTTATCTTAAACATCCTAGATCAAACATTATGAAACAGACAACTTGTAACCTTCGGGTGAAATATTGAAATAAATTTATTTGGACAAATTTTATTTCTCATAGGTTTCCAGTAGAAGCTAAACATAACTTACGTATGAAAATTAAATTTATCATATAGCCTGGTCTTGAAGTTAATGTGTGCTTATCAATTACTTGGAAGAAATTCTACATCTGGGATTCAACCAATTTGTCTGTTTTAATTTTTAAGTGTTGCTACTCATGTCTATGCTATTAATGAACTGAATGCAACTAAAAGTTATATAACAACTGATGCGACAAATCTGTCTTTACTTTATTTGGTTTCTATTCAGAATCAAATTACACCAAACTTCCAACATGTCATCCCTGATTTGCTCTTATAGAATAGACGCCATGTCACCTGGAGAGTGGTATTTATTTAAACTATATTCTGAGGTAGACAAATTAATTTATAATCAAGAAATTATAAAGTATTTTACAGAAGTGCGTCGTGACGGAATTGATTAGAATAAAAAATCATCATTTAAATCAAGGCCACTTCAATTCATAGATGTGCTTAAAGAGTGTCCTAAACGAAAGTGATCAGTTTACTTAGTTAAATGAGAATGATAACTTGTGACATTTCGTTTTTCATTCAATATCACATTCTTGTGGTATGTGGTCTGCTCAATGAGGACAATATTAGTTGGTTAATTTGAACTTCAGTATAAAAGCGATGCCGAATATAGTTCAATCGTAGGAAATACTCAACAAAAATATAAGTTAATCCGTAATATAATGGTGACTGTCATGCTTGTATTCGGTTGCTTGTTGGGTGAGTTCCAAGACTGTTCTGCAAATACAAACTAGTCTTAATTAAAACCGGGAAAATTTAAGCAAACACTTGAAGGTTGACTAATAAAGACGGAACTGGTCAAGTTGATGAATATATTTCATATTTTATATATTTCTTTTTTATATTAAAAGCCTATATATAATAAAATTACGTCATTAAATTTTAATTCACACACACACACACACATATATATATATATATATATATATATATATATATATATATATATGCATAAAAAATATAATATTTATGTAAAACGGAAATTTTTTAGAAATTTTATTTGACAAATAACTGTCAGATAAAAAAGCTTTTATTCAGAAAATTGATTAAATAAGGCAATTTTATTCTGCAACACTCATATCGATTAAATTGTTTTTGTGTGAAAATATAAATTTGAGATAGCACATGGGACACTATTGTTTTTATTGTTTTGGGCAGTAAAATATATTGTAAACATGATATTCATATGGGACCAGAATCAGAATAATGCACACAAACACGAGCAGTTAAGCCCAATTTACCAATTTCTTTACCTATTTTGCAAAATTTAGCGTTGTTTGTTTCGCTGATCAAAGAAGAAAAAACTAACAGCCTCGACAGTTTACAATATTACAATGTAATAAAAAATTCAATTTTCGCCGTCTGGTTTTGACTACGATCTAAGTGCAATAAACGAAAATTATTTTAGATGGCTGAAACTTTTTTCCGTAAAATTATTTCTGCATAAATGAAATTTATAAATTGAAAAAAGCAAATATTGTTAAACTGTTCTTTTGTATGTCTACCTTGTCCACCAACATTTGATTCTTAAACGAAGTGCTAAGACAATCGATAATGTTATCGCCCAAATTTGAGTGGCGCAAATAAACAATATAATACATCGAATACTTCTACTACGATTGCGTAACAAAATTAAATCAATCTATGTGAATGATGCGTCAATGTTTTATAACCATGAGATTCCAATTTATATCTTGACTATACAATTACCGCCAGCTGCAACGCACTGACGCGTTTCGACGTTCCATGATCATCATCAGAGTACAACGGAAAACTGACTAGCAAGGATAATACCGCATTGCATATATATGGAAAGCAAAATTAAATATGCGGCTGTCACCTATAGTAATCTTGCACCTGTGCAATCAATTATTGTTTAATTGTATTGTGTATATATGTGTGTTGCGAAAGCTACAAACGGCTAATGTTCGTGACTGCATAGAAATTATGCGGCCGACATTTCCAGTCACGTACAATGTATGCAAGACTACTAGAGTTGAGAGCCGCATATCTAATTTTTCTTTTCATATATATGCAATGCTGTTTGATCCTCGCTAGTCAGTTTGCCGTCGTACTCTGATAATTATCATGGTAGGTCTAAATGCGTCAGTGCGTTGCGTCTGGTGGTAGTTTTGTTATTTTGTTCGACGAATTATTATATCTATACTGTAAATTAACACCAGAATGCATATATAACCAGTGCGTGAACTCTGATCGCGCCTAAATTCGGCAACTACAAACGAATGAGTCGTAAAAGCCACACGGAATCTTGTCAACGTTTAAGTCCTGTCTACATTATTAGAATACATTTACTGGATTTAAAAAAATAATTTTAAGTCTTCCTTTTCTATATGAAATGACAGTTATTTAAGCTGAGTTGAATAAAGTTGAAAAAATATCTCTTTCAAATTTGTGCGTGATTGTTATGAAATAATATTTTGCAAACAATTTTCGTGGATAGTCTAACATAAATACCTAAAATGATTGCCTAATCTGTGTTGCCATTACACCATGAATTACTCTATTTATTTATTGAGAATATTTGGTGTAGCTTTGTCGCCATGACTTAGGTCTAGTCTTTGGAACGAGCGTATATAAAACGTGTGATATTTACTTTCGATATTTCATTTAAGCTTCCAAACTTTTAGTCTTCTAATAAATAACTGATATTCCATTAGGTGGGTGCAGGCCATGTATGTGTGTTTTTCCAAACAAGCTATGGACAACAAACTAAGTTAAATTAGATGAGCTGAATTTTGATTTACATGTTTCATGCGGTAGACAATTTATAATCATCGTGTGTAATGACATAAATGAGGGTATGAAGCCTAATAAATCATATAAAATCTTATTAATCTCATGCCAATGTAAATGAAAGCATTAAAAAAAGACGAACTATTAAACTGTGAAAATTTGCCTAAACCACTGAAGTTATACAATTGTGAATTAGGTGTTGCGCACCCAGTAATAAATTAGTTCAACTATATACCTGCTCAAGGAATGCGGGACAATTTGACGGCAAAGTTTTCAATTAGAACGTGTATGCAAGAAATTTTGAAGTTAACTTCAATTAAGTCTTCAACAAAGCGATATTAACGCCAAATCACTATATATAATATATAACGAGCCTCTAAATGGTAAAACACTATGGTTTTCAGGGCGATGCAACACTGTGGTTGCCGAGTTGTTACATGGTGCCAATATTATTGTTGCTGTGCCGGAATATGGTACCAACGCAATGGATTTAGAAACATTAAATTTCATTAGAATTGAGAAACGTAACTACTTTTGAACACTTGTTATTTCATCAAATTCATACAATCTGGCCTTGACCGATATCAGTTATCACATTTCGCGGTAACCATGACGTCGTTAAATTAAATATATAATAGCTATATACTGTTTGTTTTTGAGATAAAATAGATACGAATTTGTGTCATAAGCGGAAGGATAATCCAAAGTCAGCCTGAACGAAAGGTAAAATGTCATTTACACATGGGTTTCGTGTTTTTTAGTATCCGGTATTAAGAACTATAACAACTATACATTTTATCAAGACATTTGGGACAATTTGAGGATACAATCACTTAAACGAATGTGCCTAGAAGCAGTAGTGGAGTTGACTTCATATAGTCTTCAGCAATGCGTCTTCTAAACAAACTAACATTATATAATATATGACGAGCCTTTAAATGGTAACAAAATAATGATTAGCTTTGGTGTCGAAGACTTTATACGAAGTTCACTACTCTACTGCTTTAATACACTTTATTATAGTAGATTGTACAATCCAATTGTCCCACATTCGTCACCAAAATATACAGTGGGTATAGGGATTAGTACTGGGTCCTACCAATGAGTTGCCAGTTATAATGGAACGCATATGTTTATGAGATTATACCATTTACTCTTGTTGAATTTGGTATATCCTTCTTTTTCTATTTGAGCTAATTTATTATTAGTTGCGCAACTCGCAATACACAATTGCATATATTATTTCTCCGCAATAAAAAACAACAAATAACACTTAAATTATGGTCAAGACTGGCCTGCTGAATAACAGCCTTTTAAAAAATTTTAGTAGACAGGTGCGGGTATATTGAATATATTACTATTCTGTTAAATATAATTACCACGAATGCAACTCCATTTATGTGAAGCCGCAGTCAATAGATTTTAAACTACTCTTCGTACACTTTAGACGCTTTGTTTTATTATTAGCACTTTGAATATTGTAATACTAGTGTTTTCTCTAAAGATAGGATGGTGGTGTGATAAAAAAGCCCATCCAAATAAATTAGTAAAATGTAATAAAATAAGAAAATAAATTAAGATATATAATAAAATCAATGATGGTAAGATAACACAATAATGAAAAATACTTAGCAAAAAATGGGAAATATAAGGAAAGAATACAAACCCATTTAATAAGAGATTAAATCACTAATTGCGTTAAACAAAAAATACAGTAAAAGAACAGATAGATGATGAAATCTTTGAAGAATTTTACCATTTATACTAGATTATTCAGTAATGAGATAGTAAGCGCACTAATAAGTTAATCCTAATCCGATATTCTTACTCTTCTAATGGAGCTAGCTACATATTCTGTTTGATGCAATCACCTTTTCACACAATTAGTTAATGCGTATTACAAATCGAATCTAGCGATTTTTTCAACGGTGATTCATTCAAGATATCATTTTTTGATCACATTTTTATTAAAAGAGACGCAAAATGTGTGTGATAATCAATTATTGGTCTATTAATCGCACTCTGATTGCTATCGGTATTTTTGTGCGGAATCAGCATAGACTTAAAAGAGATCAACTTTCTGTGTGTGACCAGATGGTTGCTTTGAAAATCAAATTATGGAATTTATGAAATGTGATCATATAGATAAACACACATATGTGTATATAATATGAGCATGCAGGTATGTAATCATGCATTTTTTATGGTTGTATATATATATAAATGAATATATATATATATATATATTTATATATATATATAGCTAAAATTGAAACCATCCATGTTTGATCTTTTCGTGTTCATGACTACAACGCAAACAATGTCTCAAAATGTGGATAATTAAAATGAAGCAAGATTATATTGTGTACCTGAGACATCAAATTTAGTGGGAAATCGTCTTTCAACATGAAAAGCCTCAAAATTATGTAGTGAACAACGAATATTTATTAGAAAGGTGACGTTGTGTACCTAGAGATTGATATCCTACTTAAACGGGAAAATCAATTACGCAACATTTCTCATATTAGTCCATGGTCGGAAAAAAATGGTAAATAAACACGTGGAAATAACACCACGAATAGCTATAAATATTATCCGCAAATACCTTTTACTCTTTAAATGATGTTTGAGAGAAATTTATGGACACCAATCCTATTGCATTTGCCGATCGTAAAACATTCGTTATGCACTTGAATTAATAAAAAAATAACACCCTTCTCGGAATCAAAGCGTTTTTTTAATTTACGCATTTTATTTTTCCTAAAATGATACAAAAGCATCTTAAATCTACCATTAACAATAAAAAATATTTTATTTCGATATTATACTTTACTAAAAATTTGTATAATTGCCACATAAAATAGAATAAAATGGCATTGAAGCATCTTGATGAACAATTACGAAATTCTTAATGTCATACGCTACCATTTTTGAGCAATGCTTATCTATTAAAAGTCTTAGAGCAACAAATGAAGGCTTTAGAACTCATAATGTTATAAATTTCATATTTTCGATTTGATTTTATGTACAAGTTATACAAAATTTGATTAATGCGTAAAATTATATAATTTTTATTCTGCAAAGCGATTGTAAATAAACATCATGATAAAATTTATTCCAAAAATACTAATCTGAAAAATTTTTCAAGCATAAAATCTATGAAATTATTCTCGAGTCTAATATGCGTACTAAAAGACGTAGAAAATGCTATGGCCTTTATATTCTCTTTACAGATATTATTAAAAATTGAATTATCAATATGATGTTTAAAAACACCTTGAAATGTCACACATTATTAATGTTAACTACAATTTTTTTTAGAAATAGCTATTCGAGTATAATATTATATTTATGTGTACAAGTACTTCGTAAAAATAATTAAAATGGACAAATAAAACGGAGATATTACATGAAATAGGACAGAGTTTAAACATCTAAATTTTTTTTAGATTCCACGTACTTAAATACTTTTCTCTAAAGCAAATCAGGCTGCAGTTGAATAATCCAAACTAAAACATTTTGTTAACTGATTCGTGTATCCAAAAATAATCTGAAATTTAAATTGGTATATGTATTTATACAAACATGTTAATATAAATCTAATTTTTAAATTTTATTACTACCCAATATAATGGAGAATCTTTTATGTGCAATTGGTTATTCTATTAAAAATGTTATTTCACAAATAGTTTTCTTAGTTAATTTTGTATTCTGTTCTCTTTATTTTTTTATTGAAAACGCAGGACAAACTTTGTGCAATACATTAGTAGAAAGAGAAATGTACAATTTTGGGAATCCTAAGAAACATTCTAATAAGTTATGTGTTAGTGATGTGGACATATTTTATAAACTATATATAAATGTATGTATATATACATATATATATATATATATATATATATATATTCACACGATGTCCATTTTACATTATTTTTATTATATTCTCAATATTATAATAAACACGTTATTTCTCCAATAATTTCAAATTTCAACCAATTAAATAATTTGGCCTCTGTTAAATTCTGTTTTTATTATAATCAATGTTGCGGTCTTGATATAAACACCTGACCCATTAATTACTTACATATGTCAGTATAAACTAAGAATTGTATAGTGTAGAAAAGGGAATTCATCCAGTAGACCGGTTTCGTCCTTATTGGGAACTCATCAAGTACTGGCCAGAATTTGCCGCGTACAGGATACGAACCTGGGCACGTCTGCTTCGGAATCTGGTGCTCTAACCACTGAGCTATCCTGCCGCACACTACACTACACACAATTTTCAGTTATATACTAACTAATGTAACTTGGTTAGTCAATTTTTCCTTTTAGGTGGAGCTCATATGACATCCATTTAGACCCAAAGTTCCAACTAACCATGCCCAATCTGTAATTACTGAACAGACACCACATTACATGGGGAAGTGGTATTGAAATGAACATTTATATAATTAAACGAACATTGGTTGCGCGGGTGGTGATAACAATTATTATAATGAAGGTAGCAATCTTGATATAAAAATCTGACCCATTAATTACTTACATTTGTCAGTATAAACTAAGAATTGTATAGTGTAGAAGAGGCAATTCATCCAGTAGACCGGTTTCGTCCTTATTGGAAACTCATCATGTACTGGCCAGAATTTGCCGCGGACAGGACTCGAACCTGGGCACGTCTGCTTCGGAAAATGGTGCTCTAATTACTAAGCCATCCTACCGCACACTACACTACACACAATTTTCAGTTATATACTAACTAATGTAACTTGGTTAGTCTATTTTTCCTTTAGGTGGAGCTCATATGGTATCCATTTATACCCAAATTTCCAACTAACCATCCAAAATCTGAAATTACTGAGCAGACACCACACTACATGCGGAAGTGGTATTGAAATGAACATTTATATAATTAAACGAACATTGGTTGCGCGGGTGGTGAAAAACAATTATTCTAATGAAGGTAGCAATCTTTATATAAACACCTGACCCATTAATTACTTACATATGTCAGTATAAACTAAGAATTGTATAGTGTAGAAGAGGCAATTCATCCAGTAGACCGGTTTCGTTCTTATTGGGAACTCATCATGTACTCTCCAGAATTTGCCGCGGACAGGACTCGAACCTGGAATATGGCTAATGCACAAGCAGGTCTTTCAGTGTATGAAAAATTAGATTATGCAACATACTGTAAAATAATATTGTGCATGAATGTGATTAAAAATAAGTCAGATAAACTCTATTATTTATAAAAATGAATTTCAATTGTGTTGAAAGGTAAACCATTCCTCAAAGTGAACGAGTGAGTGGTACGGTGCAACTAAGCTTGGCAAAGATTATCATGGTAAATGAGAGATACATATTTTTTAGCGAAATAAACATTTAATTTGCTAAAGAAACTCAAATGGAATTCAGAATTCGAGGGCCTGTGATAATTTACTCCAACCAGACGATTATTGAAGGAATTCTGATATACTTAAGAACAAGTGATAATCAAATAGTTTGCTCTAAAATTATATATAAACATTCGTAACAAATGGTAAATATAAAAAAAATTGCCTAATTAAAATATGTTTAGTAACTTTAACACATCCCTCTCTACGCACGAATCATTTACTGAGGTTTTGGCTAAATAAAATATATTTGCAGAATGAAAACTAAAAGATAACACTGGGATAACAGAAAAATGTAGGTCGAGTTCGTCACTGAAGAGATTGTCCAAACTGTTGTCGTTATGTCTTAAGTTTCGACCGCGCCCAAAAAGCAACAAATAATTTGGTTCTGCTAAACGTGAATAAAGTTATTGAAAATACAGCATTAAAGAAAATTAAAAGCGCCGCAGAATCTGCTTAATTTTTTTGAGACAAAGGAAGAAATATCTGTTTGCAGTTATATAATTTTATAAACAACAACACATTTGTAAATGTAGTACTGATTTTAGTTATATAAAACATTTTCATTTGTTTAATAAGGCAATAAGGAATTCACTCAATGACATTCTTTTGCTGTCACGTAGAGCATTTTGACATTTTGAAATAGGATAAATTTAGACAATTCATTTTATTACCTTAAAACATTTTTGACTTAACAATTGCATACATTTTATTATGAATGACTGGTTTGCAAAATTATTGGCTCAAAAACACGAAAATAACAAATTTATAGAAGATCTGAAGCGTCAGAACGGAATAAATAGTGAGAAAAATCAGCTAAAAGACTGAATCCAAATCATCTTTCAAACTTTCGCAGTTGATCCAAAATAAGAATGAATTTATCAGCTGTAAAATTTTTTTGTAAATTCCATTACTTAATATTGACAAAATTCAATTATAGAAAATTGCAAGGCATGTGAATGGAAGTTTCTTACATTTTGGGCACTCATTTTAGACTCAGCTGCATAAGATACTGCATTTTTACATTTAAATTTGATTTGTTTTAAAATTTATCACGCACGTATTTTGGTACGTGTGAAAGAACAAAATTGATGTGTATATATGATAACATTTAACTAATGATCAATTATTTACCTGGATAGTTGAGTTTTGAAACTGAGATATTAAGGTGAATGTTTAGGAATTTCTTCGTATTGTAAGCCTTATTGTCTTTCAGCAAGCAGAAACTCATTTTATCCTGCAATAGAGAAGATGTATTAACAAGAAAAAAGATATGAATTTTCAACTTATGCATGATTTGTAATTTGAACACTGTTGTACAAATGTGCCAATTTTGCAAGGCAATTCATTTTTTCTGTCAGAATCACGATTTGGCCTAGTTAAAAAAGGTGATATAAATTTTATGTCATTATCTTTTTTAAAAATTTATCCAAAAAAATGAAAAAGCTCATTTATTCAAAAATTTTGCAAGTTTGTGATAAAGTCAGTCACACGTATTGACGCGTTTCGAACATTCATGGTCATAATTAGGACACACCGGCAATCTGACTAACAAGGATAAAGCCGCGATGAATAAATATAATAGTTTCGCATACAATATACTGGACTGGAAATGTCGGCTGCACAATTTCTATGCAGTCACGAACATTACCTTTTTGCAGATATCGCCATATATACATAGGTTATATAATTAAACAATCAATGATTACTCGAGTGGTAGTAACAATTCTTTAAATCAAGCTTGCTTGCTTGAAGTTAAAACCAATCCAATTATATTAAACCAGGTGTCAAACAAGATATCAAAACTACCGTCAGACGCACGCGCTGACGCGTTTCGACCTTCCATGATCTTCATTACAGTACGACAGCAAACTGACTAATAAGGATCAAGCAGCAATGCATATATATATATATATATATATATATATATATAATTAGGAATAGAGAACACACTAATAACAAAGTGGATAAAGGCCATTTATTTCGTGAATACTAATCATCTCTTACACAATCATAAATATTTATACATTTTGGGTTTTCAATTGATTATGTTAGTTGTTACAAATCTGACTCGTTTTTACTTCTATTTCTTGTTTTGGCTAGTTGGTGAGTGTGTATGAGTTTGTGTTTGTGTGTATGCGTGTTTGCATATAAAGGTCATTCTCGCAGTATTGCAAAGTGATGTCAGAGATCTGGTCATTATTGTTTTGATGGCTTGAGAATTAACCATTTGTGCGCATTGTTCACTGTTACATGTACGAGTGCTATGTTTCCCAGTGTAGTTGATCGTTTCACCTTGTTGCGCAAATTTATTATTTCCACATGGTAACAGCGCCAGTGTGGATTACACTGTTAAACACTCATACTGTTTGGAAACTTCTTTCACCGTATGCGCCTCTGTTATTTCCACTTCAGTTTCCTACCAATCCGATTGTATGTTTGTTGATTCTAGTCGAGGGCCTGTTTGTTCTTGACTGGATACTAGTAGATTGTTGTTAAATTTTGTTATTCTTGGCCAGTCGATAAGAATATCATGTTGATGAAACTTTTGATTTTTAAAACAATATAAAACAACAAGCATACACACAAACACAAACGCATACACACACACCAACTAGCCAAAACAAGAAACAGAAGTAAAAACGAGTCAGATTTGTTACCACTAGCATAATCAATTGAAAACCCAAAATGCATAAATATGTATGATTGTATAAGAGATGATTATTATTCACGAAATAAATGGCCTTTATCCACTTTGTTATTAATGTGTTCTCTATCTTAATTATAAATATATATATATATATATATATATATATATATATATATATATATATGTACTCACGCAAAATAGAATAGAATTTGCGGGTTCAAAGTTTCTATCAGGTCACGAATATTACCATTCTGTAGCTTCTGAGACGTAAATAAGATTTATAATTAAACAATCAATGATAACGCCTTTGGATATAACAATTCTGTCAATAAAGTTCGTGGGATTGCGTTATTCTCCAATTAAATCGTATCTAGAAAGTTGGACAACATTGTAAAATTGCTAATTTGATTAATTCAATTAATAAATTCCAGTTTATTGTTAGTTTACATTAACGGAGGTGTTAATTTTTTTACTATTTTCGAATTTCTGCATGTGTTCTAGTGACAGGTTAATGCTCAAATAATTTGTAAGTTATACGCTAGTCAGTGTAGAAGAAATAGTTCATCAAACTGTTTCACCTGTCGTGTGCTCATTTTACAATAAAAAAGTGTCCACAACTAAGCCTTAAATTATTTTAAGGAAAGAAAAGTACTGCGGAATATAAGAAAAGATTACCTTTTCCAGACCTGTACGTATTAGGCCAAAATTACAGTCCGCTTAGAACACATGAAGCTCAGATAAACTAGGTTCATTTTTTAAAAACAGCGCCGTTCACAAACACCAAATACCTTATCTGAATAGCGAGGATAAATCCGCATTTAATATATATGGAAAGAAAAAATAAATATGCGGCTCTCACATCTAGTAGTCTAGCATAAGTTGTACCTGACTGGAAATGTCGGCTGCACAATTTCTATGTAGTCATGAGCATTAACTCTTTGCAGTTTCCGCCATATCTATTTGCAATGCTATTAACTATTAATTAATTACGCGGGTGGTGGTAACCATTATTTAAATCATGTTTTCGAGCTTGAGGTAAACACTGATCCCATTGTATTTTACCAGTCATTTAACCAGTTAAATACAATGTATGTAAGACTACTAGATTTGGAGCCGCATATCTTGTTTTGCTTTAAATATATATGAAATGCCGATTAATCTTCGCTAGTCAGTTCGTCGTCGTACTCTGATGATGATCATGGAATTTCGAAACGCGTCAGCGCGTGCGACTGGCAGCAGTTTTGCTATGTCTTTGGATGACTCGTTAAATAAAATTGGATTAGTGTTTACTTCAAGCTCTCAAACTTCATTTAAATGATTGTTCCCACCACACACGCATTCAATTAATGTTTTATTTTGAATGCTTTATCTACACAATCAATAATTCACCCAATTGATTTATCTTATTAGTAAAGATCAATGAATTATAAATTCATAAGTATTCTAAACATTAGCAAAATCAGGCGAAATTTATTACTGTTGTCACGACCTAAAACAGTTCTTTAGCTTTTTTAGAATCATGAAATTATTCAATAAAACATATTCCACTTAGAAATTCAGTTGCTTGAATATACGTATGCATTAGGCGTAATGAAAATCGATTCACGCTTGTTTATACAAAATTCGAAATTTAATATCTTAGTCAGCATTAAATGGTAAAATTCTATTAACACGGGCGCTTTGTTTCTAACGACTTTCATAAAACGATAATAACGGTGACTTACGTGAAAATTAGGCGATATTTACCGTTATTTATTTACCTTAGCTATAGCCAGAAGTCTGAGTGTTTAGCTTAAGCTGAATTATATGTATATGGATATTATTATTTATTTATATAATATGTGGGAGGAACTAACATGGTTGCTTATATATGTATTTAAGTTTGCAATATATATATATATATATATATATATATATATATATATATATATATATATATATGGTTCAGGCACATATACATCATTGATACTTTATTTTAATATATAAGATGTGGGACGAACTCCATTGTTGACTCTATGGTTATTTAGATATGCTTAATTTTAAATGTGTGTATACTTATGTATATGGATATATGTTTTGATTCTTATGTTAGATGTAAGAGCAACTAACATGGTTGCGGATAAGTTGATTTCTATATACGTTTTATTTTTTTTGTAGACATGTATATATATGGATATTTATGTATTCATATAAAATGTGAGTAAAAATAGATATATGTCGAAAGTATATATATATATATATATGGTTTGTACACATAGAAAAGTAAATCGATTTAAATAATGACAAATCTGTATTTGACTAATGTTATTCTTCCCTTGAGAAAATTACACGTTTGCTTATATGATATGCATTTAATATATATAGTGTATACACGTATATAAATGTAAATGATGGAAATATAGATGTTTAGAAAAAAATTGGGACAAATCTCCTTGGTTCATTATATAATTATCTATATCCGCATGTGATATAGTGTATTGACTTATATAAAAATGGAGATTTATATATAAGATGTGGGTATAAATACATTTAAATAAATTAATAATAAATAAATATGAATCGTATAAACACACCTTATTGCTTGTATGTAATTTTATATTTATGCATAGATATGTTTATATTTAAATGCGAAGTTAACCTAATACAGCAAGTGTATAAATGAATGTATATTTGTTTGATATACCATTTGTGAATGCAGTTTCCATCTTCGGACTTGTTCAAACGTTAGAGTAATACAATATTCTTTCAACAGATTTTACTAATCTCAACCTGTCTATAACCTATCGCAAACAAGATAATATTAGGTAAGCCGGGAATTGAAGATTAATGCAATATGATTAAAATGAAAATTATTTTGAACATTCTACGCGCTAGAAAAATTATTAAATAAGCCGAAGCGTCGCGGATAGCTGTGTACGCCTATCCATATGGTTTGCTTATTATCATTCCATATGTCAATTAAGATTAGATAACATTTATCTGTGTGCAGTTTGTTGTGTGCGAGGAGGATGTGGTTATTATCGTGGATAAATTTGAGTATAGGAGAATAGGCATTAAGACCGGATATTGGGGCAGAAAATAAAATGAATACATTAGCATGCATACATACATGCGTCTATATATATATATATATATATATATATATATATTTATATATATATAATAAAAATAGATCTGTCTTGAATGAGGATATCACATTTGCCACAAGTTGTTTTACTGTGACGGGACAAGTAGGAACACATCAATCAAGTGTCAACAAAATCTGTGCACCTGAAAATGTAGAGGAATCAATATTTTACCGATCTACGAGTGCAATAAATTATTCCGCAACAGCAACGATGACGGCAACGCGCACGGATTTTCATCTTCATGCTCTCATGATCACCAAATTTTGACGGCAATCCGACTGACGAGGACCAGAGCATAATCCATATGAATAAATGGAAAAACTGGATAACCGGCTCACGCATCTTGCAGTTCCGCAAAATTTGTACTCAACTGGAATTATTGGCTGCACAATTTCAATACTGTGACGAAAATAGCCTTTATGCAACTTTTGCCAGATGGAAAAAGGTTGTACAATTAACTGTGTGGTGTGGCTTAATGAAGAATCAAAGCTTGTTATGCAAGAAGCGTTGAGAGGGAACATCTATTTATCCGGTGTAGATTAGCGCACAAATTTACCGGCAAAATAGACAAAATTCCTCCTCAAATGTGTGAGAGCGAACTCGAACAGCTGTTTTCAAAGCAAAAGTTCTAGAATCGATGTTAACTGACCTATCGTTTTAATAGAGGAGAATAAGTGGAATCATCTTGCACATAGCTCTACTCTTAAATTATACAAATAAGAGCACGAAAAAATAGCAGCATGATAGATTTGAGGTTTCATTTCTATTTATCTTAGAAAACTATTTAAATATTTGTTAAGGGATGGAAAGCAACAGTGTTCGCATATTTCTGGTATTAGTTGAAAATTTTATTTTTAGTTTTCTTTCTCTTAGATTGTTTGATACTTCAGTGGGACAAGCACAGTCTGCTCGATATATCGTGTTTTAATGTTACATTGGCCAAAATTAACTTTCATAGGCAAAATTAGCGTCCCGTGTATGTCATTCGTCCTCTTAACTCGTTACTTTACATAAAATGCTGAGTGATAACTGCGCTAGTCAAAAGAGTTAGAGGTTTGACAAGATACAGGATTGGTGTTTTCCAATCCGGTAATCAATATTCATGTTCTCGCAGCCGGCGCGACCTACTAAGTCCTCTCCATTGACAAGCTGGACGTGTTTAAAGCTACGACAACAGATGAATAAGTATATTACAGTAGCGACGTAAAACAACAAAACGATCGAGACTCAAACCATGGGCATCGTGAAGCAGAATTCCATTTTTCAAAAACGAATTTACATATTTAATGCTCATTCCACGAGTAAAACATACATACATGAATAAAAGGATATTAAATATTTCACACAGTCGCATTCATTGTGCGTGAAAATATATAGTGGGAATAGGACTTAATACCGGCTCCTACTGATGAGTCGCTGGTAAGCTCTAAATCAATTTGCACTTGAGATTATAATTTATGTTTATGATGAATTTGGTTTTGCCTACTGGAAAAATTTGAACTGATTTTTTGCTAGGCGCGCAAAACCTAACACATAATCGCATAAATGTTAGCTCTCAACAAAAAACAATATCTATCCAAGAATAGTATTTAAGCCAAGATTTATAAATCGCCAAATTGTAAATATTTAGGCTTTATTTGGAATATCTGTTCTGGGAATAATTGTGCGATTACAAATCAATGAGTAACTATGTTAGGCGTTATGTAGCCAAAACGTTTGTCGGCTCGACATTATGAAGCATGACGCGCTATAAGATCTTGCACGGCACATAACTGACTTGGGCTGATTATCCTGGGAACGCAAAGATAGAAGGTTCCTGATAACGACGGTACAGCTTTAATGAGACGAAGTTCATTAAATTGGTTCGCGCAACAAATTTCCCAGGTAGCTTCCGCTAATTTTTGCAAAGCTATTTGGTACGTAAACCAGACATTAGATTTGTGGCGCTGTCCGCACATGCACAAAGCATTGAACTCAGTGCTAATTGCTTGTGCAATGGGTAGAAAATATTGAATTAAAATTTGTACAAATGAGAAAAATATCAATTATATTTCCTTAAAATAGTTGCACAAAATAGCTAAATTAACATTAGCCACACGTATCGGTTAAAATAACATATTCTGTTACCTTTATATGAATTGACAAATTGTTAAACTAAGTTAATTGTTGCATAATGTAACAAGTGCAAAACCTCTATGTGGTCGGGTTCTTTCTTATTTGGCACACCTCAAGTAGTTTACAGAACTAGGGCGACAGCTTTGCAATTTATGCACTGTGACGCCCAAGACGCGCGCTGCAAGGAAGTTACAGCCTAATATCAACATAATTTTTTGATTTGTATCGTCCTATATAACGCCTATTTTGCATCGCATTCGAACAAAAGTTCCAATCTTTCGTTGATAAACAGGAAACATATCACATACAGGGCAGAATGATAAAAATAAGGGATTAAATACAACTGAAAATTGTATTTATTGTTAAGCTAATTTGCTACGTTATATACATTGCAAAAATGTGAAGCAAATGTGCCCGGTTTAGATCCTCGTTGGGAGCAATTTCGGCGTATACTCGTCGAGAATCGAATACGGACGAAATATAATTTAACGAACATTGTTGGTGATAACAATTACTATAATCAGGGTTGCGATCTTGATATAAGCACCTGACCCTATTAAGTACTTACATATGTCAGTATAAACTAAGAATTTTTTAATGTAGAAAAGACAATTCATCCCGTATACCGGTTTCGTCCTAATTGGGAACTCATCACGTACTATCAATAATTTGTCGCGGACTGGGTACACCAGATTCAGAAGCAGACTTCCCAAGTACGAGGCCTGTCCGCGGCAGATTCTCGCCAGTATGTGACGAGCTCCCAATAAGGACGAAACCGGTCCACTGGATGAATTGCCTTTTCCACACTACAAAATTCTTAGTTTATATTAACATATGTGAGTCATTAATGGGTTATGTGCTTATATCAAGGTAGGAACCTTGTTTATGGTAAGGGCGAATTCTGTCTACTCAAAGAATATTTGTTTTTACTGACTACATATACGTAACAAGATACAGTAATATTACTTTAACTCTATCTTTCTCTCTCTCTCTCCTTCTATATATATAATATTGTACACTGGAAAACATATTTGTTTAGGCATAACTATTTTTTAATGCATTATAAGCACCAAATGTACGATAATGGGCATATTATTTAAGCCAATGAACTAAATTCCACTAGAGTAGGACATGTCATGTACATAAATTCGTCAAATGTCTCCTTTGGTAAAACTCTTTCTGCGAATTAAAGCGTGTACCTGCTAGCATTAGTAATATAATGAATAAGTGTGGTTAATTATTTCTATTCAATTTTCTGTCTAACTTTTACTTAGTATTCTTCTAAAATCTTTTCTTACGACCAAGTATGACAGTCTTCATTGAATATCCGACCTTGATATGAAACCTCGGAAAATTCGTTTGAAGTGTATATTAGCGCGTCGGCCTGTTTGAAAGAAACATATATCTCGGACTGTAAATATATTCGTGTACTCACAACTGTATATCGGACTAGTTTTTCTTGTATTATACACTAGTTAAAGACAAAGACGTTAGCCCTTAAGTAAGAGATGCATGACAGAATAAGTAATAAATAAATGGAATCAACTAAGCAAATTTCTTCCTCACGAGTCATAATTATATTTGTATTTTAAAGCGATTACTAAGAAGGATCATTTGGGCTTGAGTATTTTTTTAAATTACTACTGGGCTAAAGACAAGAAAATAAGCATCATGAAGATTACCTGACTTGTGGTGTGATAAACATAGGATAAGTTACAATTGCTTTGTTCGCTCGATACATTTACGATTTCGTTACCGGAAACCTTCGTCGGTCCAATGTACAACACATGTCATAGAAAAAGGCTAATAGAGGAGGTCCTTATGAACTTTAGTTTAATCTTTTTATTCGTATTTATAAGTGTTATGAGCACCTAGACGGATCTCGCGAGATTGGTTTTTTCGTTAAACGTGAAGCAGGACGTTTAGCTTAATTGTGTAATTGACGGTAAAATTAAAAGTGAAAGTGGAGCACTAGCTAGATAATACTTGGCTTCTATAATTACCACAAACTTTAAATCGAACTCATGCATCATTACCAGAAGTGTTGCACGGCGTGTTTCTGCGAGCATGAACATTTCAAATATTATTTATTTCATGGTTGAAATATTAATAAAAATACCAGTCCCATTATACTCAAACATTTGTTAGTATGATCTAAGCATTTTATAATGTGGAAATTGCACTTCATCTAATAGAGCAGTTTCGTTCTTATTGGGAACTTTTCACGAGCTGTCCATAATTTGCATTGGACAGGGCTCGAACTTGGGCACGTTCCCATTGGATCCATTAGCTAAAACCACTGAGCCATACTACCACAATCTACACACAATTTTCAGTTTCCCACTACTAACCACCCTGGATCTGTCATTATATACACCACACTACCTAGGGAAGTGGTATTCAATCGAACGTGTTTATAATTAAACAAACATTTGATGCGCGGGCGGTGATAACAATTAAGTTCAATGAAAAGGCAATTCATCCAGAATATTGGTTTCGCTCTTATTGAGAACCCTTCAGGTTTTGTTCGCGGAAAATTGTGGGCCGTACGACAGGGTCACTCATTGTTTAGATCACCAGATTCCAAAGCAGACACGCCCAGTTTCGAGCTGTCCTCGAAAAATTCTGGAGTGTGCATGAGTTCCCAATAAGGACGAAGCCCGTCTACTAGATGAATTCCCATTCTACATTATAAAATGCTTAGTTTGTGCTGACAGTTGTATGTATAAATCGGAATTGATGCTTATATTAAGATCGCAGCCTTTATTTAAATAACTATTATCACCACAAACGCAAGCAAAGTTCTTTCAATTTTGAATAAAAATAAGGTTTATGCCGCACTCTTACATCAGGCTTTAAATACTGATTTGTTGCATTTTATATTGACAAAGTTTATGTTATATGATTAGAAAACCTAGAAAACCCAATTTCAATAATTTATGAGTTTTGCTTATATTTATAGCTAACAATTGTTTAATATTGCGAAAATTAGGAATTGAAAATAGGAAGACGGCAATTTCAAAGTGTCTCTAAAAACGATAGGCGCCTATTCGAGCAAATATTTTGTCTACTTTTGTATTATTTCATCAATTTGGATGAAATAAAGCAAATAAAGATTTGACAATTTAATTTAAATAAACGTTGGTTTAAATACAAATAAATTCCCTAAGGAATCGACGTGTTATACGAGTACAAAGTAAAATGTAATCCGCACAAATGTGGACAACTCCTTGTATTTGTCATCAGATCAATGCGCAATTTCGCAAAGATGCGTCTTTCAATACTATAATGAAATATAAAAATTTTCAGTCGGCTGAAAATGGTAAAGTTATGTCCTAAAATACTAATAAGTTTCTGAAAATAATCTAATCCTTTGCAGTAAATTTATTAAATTTGCGGTATATTTGTCAGAATACCTAATGCTGCTCCTCTTGTAAAGATAACGAATCAAAACAAAATCAGAGCATCTCTTACGTGAATTAAGAAAGTGATTGCTATGAAGATCACAGTGTGTTTTTTATTGTTAGTTTATCTGTGTTTTCGTATAAGAACAACTCGCCTTATAATTAAACGAACATTGGTGGATTGGGCGGTGACAACAATTAGTTTTGTCAAAGTTGCGATCTTGATATAAAAACCTGACCCATTATGTACATACATTTGTCAGGATAAACTATGTATTGTATAGCGTGGAAAAGGCAATTCTTCTAGTGGACTGGGTTCAACGTAATATGGGAATTCATCACATGCTATTCAGAATTTGCCGGGACAGCGCTCGAGCCTAAGCACCTCTGCTTCGGAATCTAGTGCTCTAACCACTAAGCATTATTTAGTATATACTAATAAATGTATGTAGAGTGTGGTGGAGGTAGTCCGTTGTAAGAGCACCAGATTCCGAAGCAGACGTGCACAGGTTTGAGCCCTGTCCGCGGAAAATTCTAGACAGTATGTAATGAGTTTCCAATAAGGACGAAACCGGTTTAGTAGATTAATTACATTTTCAGCACAACAAAATACTTAGTTTATACTGAAAAATTTATGTACATAATAGGTAACGTGTTTATATCACGATCCCAACATTGGTTAAAGTAAAATTTGCATTAGTTTGCAGAGGGACGCACAGCTGAATGTTCAAATAGAGCAATAAATTTTATTTGGCCAATATGCAAGAGAGTCATTTTAGGCAAAATAAGATATATCCAAGTAATCTCAAGCGTTTTTGTAGAGAACTTATCAAATGTACACAATTAATTATTAAATGCGTTTTCTAATTGCTTAAAATATTTTGTGTGAAATGGCAATTTTGTTAAAAAAAATAGTTCTCTACGTGACGATATTGAGACAAATTACAAACTATTCGGGTTGATGACGTACGTGCCTTTTGATTAATGAATTATCCGCGGCCAAACGTTTGTATTGCTAGCAAAGGCAGTAACTAAATTTTTAATGTATGCATAAAAAAGCCCGAGTCGTAACATAAAAGTGAAACATGGTGAGATGCTTCGCTGCACATAATTTATGAGTATTTGCTACTGAATTACGGCCGACTCTATGAAAAGTTTAAAGTCTACCTAGTAGATTACTGCAATTAAACATAACCTTAAATAAATACACAAACATGTAAGAGTGTTGATTGAGAATAATAAAGTTTTCGGATCCCAAATTCATATTTGCATAAATACTAGGTGTAAATAGTAAAGGTGTTTCATATTAAAAGAATAAGTTGGCTGAAATTTCTTAAATACACTGTTTATATTTTTACTATTGTCTGTATGGGTTAACTGTTCAAATAATGATAAAAAAGCCCCAAATTGCTTTGTTTCCTGAAAGCAGAATGTTATTGTTGAAGATATTGCGTTATTTTGCAGAATAACAGCATAATGTGAGTATCAAATGATGAACACGGAAGCATTAAGTTTTAAATTAATCGCATGCATTATATTAATTAGCATTTGACATAATTTTGAAAATTTATACACAAAGAAAAAAATAACAGAAAATAAATCAAAAGTGTCAAGTTAGTTCAAATATGACCAGAAGGTTAAACCAAAGACAACATGAACGGAAAGTATAATCTCGTGCACATTCGTTTCGTTCTTAATGGCGACGCATCATTAGGAACCGGTATTACGCCCTTTACCCACCATATATTTGCGTGGGGAATGTACCGTCCTATTTTCCAACATTCCTCATCCAAATATATAGTGGGTAAAGGGGGCGATACTGGCTCTAACTTATGTGTCGTCTGTACGCACGAAACGAATGTGCACGAGATTATCTTTTCTGTTCATGCTGTCTTTGGTTTATCCATATGTTCATAATTGAACTAATTTGTTACTAGGTACGCAACAATTAATACAAAGTTACTCTTCCACCTATCGTTAAATAATTATTTTTCACTGAAAATTTATACTCTAAATTATCAAATACATTAGAAATTATGTTAAATATGTACAGTCGAATAAGAGTTTTGAATATTTGTAGTGATAGTTAATCAAATGCTGACAAACTGAAATTTAAAGCGACAGTGAAGTCAGCTGCCTATCTTACTGACGGTCTAATAGTATTCTGAACTTCAGATAAACACCGATTCCTCTTTTACTTGGTCGCAAAACGTAGTGGAACATTTTTTAATTGCACGTAGTGCTGCGCTTTGCACATTTGTGGCCATCATTAGAGTACGATGAAGACTGACTGAAGAAAGTTTTCGATAATTTATGTGGCATGTTAAAAAATTGATTTGATGTGTTATTTGTCTTCAAAAATGATTTTATTAACTATCATTATCCTGTTTAATAAAAATACCTGCTTAATATATGGAAAAATTAGAAATTATTCGTGTATAAATATTTTGAATTAATCAAATGTACGAAATTCGAACCCAATGAAAAATATAAATAGTGCTCATACTTTGTTTTACATCTTCTATGAATGTCGAATTAAATTTAATTCGATATCAAAAGTGCTGCAGTAAGACAACGATGACTGTCTGGTTAAAACAACGGATAGTAGTGCCAATACACAGCGGTCTGATTGCCTGGTTAACACTATAATCGTGGTTATGTATGTAGTCAGTTGTGTCAGATTGATGAGTTTCTAATATGGACGAAACATACCTACTGCATGAACTGCCTTATCCACATTATACAAAACTTCGATTATACTGAAAATTGCATGTACTTAATGGGTCAGGTGTTTATATCAAGATCGCAAACATGATAAAAAGTATTTGTTGGCATCGCCTGCGTAATCAATGCTCGTTTAATTATATAAATGTTCATTTCATTACCACTTCCCCATGTACTGTTCTATAATGAGAGATTGGGGATGGTTTGTTGGAAATTTATGGCTGAAGGGATGCTATATAGGCTCTACTTAAAGGAAACGGTAACCAAGAAATATTAGTTAGTTTATAACTGAATTTTGTTTGTATTGTACGAAACCGGTCTACTGGATGAATTACCTTTTCCACACTATACAATACTTAGATTTTACTGAAAAATGTATGTAAATGATGGGTCAGGTCTTTATATTAAGATTGCAATCTCGATTAAAAGTACTTGTTAGTTGGAAGCTTGGCATCTATGTAAATAATTATGTTTTTGTGATTACCGAGAGGCGATTGTCCGGTTAATCATTAACATTATAAATAATTTAATTATATTTCTTGTTTACCTATTGAGTCAATCTATAATCTTTATTTTAGAGCCCACATGCTGTAAGCGTTAGTAAATTATTTAAATCAAGTTTGCGAGCTTAAAGTAAACACCAATCCCATTGTATTTAACCAGTCGTCAAACAATATAACAAAACTACCGCCAGCCGCAACGCACTGACGCGTTTCGACCTTCCATAATCATCATCAGAGAACGTTTCGGCTGGCGGTAGTTTTGTTATGTTGTTCGACGACTGGTTAAATACAATGGGATTGGTGTTTACTTCAAGCTCGCAAACTTGATTTAAATAATTGTTACCACCACCCGCGCAATTAATTATTGTTAAATTGTATTGCTTATATATGTATATGTGGCGAAAGCTACACACAGTTAATGTTCGTGACTGTATAGAAATTGTGTAGCTGACATTTCCAGTCAAGTTCAATTTATGCAAGACTGCTAGAGGTGAGAGCCGCATATCTAAATTTGATTTGCATATATATTCAATGCGGTTTCATCCCCGATAGTCAATTTGCCGTCGTACTCTGATGATGATCATGGAAGGTCGAAACGCTTCAGTGCGTTGCGACTGGCAAAAGTTTTGTTATGTTGTTCGACGACTGGTTAAATACAATGGGATTGGTGTTTATTTCAAGCTCGCAAACTTGATTTAAATAATTGTTACCACCACCCGCGCAATCAATTATTGTTAAAGCGTCAGCAAATGTTAATTGGGATTTCACTATTGAACTTAGGGCAATAGGATATATGAACAATTAAAATTAAGTCATCGATGGTTTAGCTAATAAAAATTTCAACATTGATATAAAGAAAAAGATAGAAAGAAAGAAAGAACGAGAGATAGTGAGAGATAGATATGGAGTAAGAGAAAGATAGAGATAGAGCAAAAGAGAGAATTTAACATGTCAACTTTTGGCATGCCTATCAAAATTATATTTCAATTGTTTTATTTAATCGCTGTGTTTATTGGGATTTATTTTTGTGAGCAAATATAGGATGAGGATACATAATCCAAGAATGATTTGTAATTTCCTGTCTCAAAATCCTATTACGGAAGCCGTATTGGCTTAAATTAACCAAAGGGAGAAGTAAAACGACTACAATATATCAGTCAGATTATGAGAACGAGACGCCCATATAATTTAAGAGATTAGTAGTTATGGGCTCAATGCAGCTAAATCCTGGTTGTTTTTATTAATATTTATGTACATGGAGGACAGAGCTATTAATCAGTATGCCCAGGATTGATGTTACTCGTCTTCCCTGAAATGAAACAAGCAGTAGGGGCGTAGCAGTTATTGCAGGTATTTGTGTACGCGGTGTCAAATCAAAAACCCATCGGCAACGAATTGCTGTGAAGCCTTCGTGGAGAAGAAACGCAGAGTACAAACAAGATTGTTTTGAATGGTGGTAACTACCACGACAGTTAAAGCAAATAACCCGACTGACCTTAACTGATGCGAAGACTTTTCGTTTATAAGTGAGAAATAATCCTACTTAGTGATTGGTGTTGGTATAGTTTACGCAGCGGCAAAGATAAAATCCATGAAACAAAATTCAGATTATGAAACTACTTTGACATAAAAGCTAGCAGCATTTTATGAGCATTGTAAACAGTTAGTTAAGTTTTCCTATTCGAAACATGCCTTATAGGTATATATAGTTTGTACATTTATTTAATAAATTCATTGATGACTTAGTCGAAAAACATGGTCAAAAATGGTGTACCTAGGAACAGAGTGAGAATGAGCGTATCGCGGAGAATCTATTAAGATGTTATTTTATGTGAACAATGAGCTTTCACGTCTTACAGATCTTTATGCGTTCATATGAATACACTGTTCATTGAAAATTATTTTTGGTAATGATTATATGCTGATTCTATGCACATCGACAAATATTTAACATTTTGTCTCTAAATCCTAATGTTAAAACTGGTATTTGCTTGTCTATTTTTTAGTTGGTATAGGTGCAGCTGTGTCTGCCGAATTGTGCCAACTGCACTAACAGCAGAAGAGATGGAACCTATTGTATAGAAGTTACATTGCGCCAGAGAAATGGCCTTAGGTTAATGGAGAATCTTGCGTTGGTTTAACAGTCATTGACCATTTCAATACATTCATAGATATTAAAAATTTTTTTAATTAAAAAAATACGTTTCTTATAATATAAACACATCAATTCTTTAAATCTAGTGTGCGAGCTTGAAGTAAACACTAATGTCATTGTATATAACCAGTCGTTGAACCGCATAGCCAAAACAACGACTAATTAAATAAAATGGGATTGATGTTTACTTCAACCTCATAAATCTGATTTAAAGAAATGTTACCACCTCTCACGCGGTAAATGATTGTTCAAACAAAGCATCTATCACCAGATATAAATTTTACAACTATAAAGTATATTACGAAATAATGCTTTCGCTTCATCTTGTCAACTGATTTTGGTTAAGGTATGAACAAAGGAAAACAAAAAAAGTTGTTTGGATAGAAGAGCAGTCCCAGCTATAAATACTTAATAATTGATCTGTTTTTCACAAAATTCGAAGAAAGGAAATGTAAATACACGCAATTTGTAATGGGACATCGAAAGTCCTATAGTAATGCCAGTGCACGAACAAATACTTCTTACATGTTAAGTTATTGTCGACGTCAATTTATTGAAAAAGCTTCCAATTCGAGAAGGATACCAAGAAAGATGCAATAGAAAACAATGGAAGTCACTTCGTGGGAGATATTCTAACTTCTATACTACGGATGGATCACACATGCTAAAGAGAAAAAACCGATTGCCGGTTGGAAAACAAATACCGGGCATGTGTGCTTGCTAAAGATGCACAAACATGGCATTCCGCTGAGACCAATTTTGACAACGATAAATACACCAACGCAAGAATTGGCGAAGAGGATAACTGACCTTTAAACTTCGACGAGGGACCATCTATCTATTAAGACGTTGAACGATTCGTTTGAATTTAATGTGAAAGTAGTCAAATTTAACTTTAAAATCATTGGATTTGTTCATATGATTTTCGGTCGTTATTTCCTTATTAGGTGTTGCAAACCTAGTAACAAATTAGTTCAGTTCTGACCAGAAGGATAAACCAAAGACAGCATGAACGGAAAGTATAATGCCATGTACATTCGTTTCGTGCTGACTGGCGACTCATCAGTAGGAGCCGGTATTACGCCCTTTAACCATTATATATTTGGTCAAAGAATGTGGAATAATAGGAAAAATAGATTAGAAGCTTGTGTGTTCAATCACTCGCAAATCAATTTAAAATAGATATTGTTTTACGCACGAGGTTCAGAAACAATATAGGTATTATCTTCCTCGATAATAAGGCCTCAATCCGGTTTTCAAAAACGAATTATTCTCCCTCGCATCACTCATACCCAACGAGCAATTTTAAGTAATTAATTCAATCCAACCATTCTCACGAGATCTTTAAAGAGGCTTTACCATGTTTTACCGTTAAATACTGTTTGTTGCGAAGAACTAATATATATGCAAGCACGTATTACGTGTTGCGAACATAGTAACAAATTAGTTCAGTTGTGACCAGAAGGATAGACCAAGGGCAGCATGAACGGAAAGTATAATCTCATGCACATTCGTTTTGTGCTTACTGGCGACTCATAAGTAGGAGCCGGTATTACGCCCTTTAACCCCTATATATTTTGGTCAAGAATGTGGGATGATAGGACGGTACAATCTCCTAGACGAATGTGTAAACCTGCAATACTGAAGCTAGCATCATGTAGGCTACGACAATGCGACTTCAACGCAAACTCACACTATATAATATATTTATCGAGTCTGTAAAGGATACTAACACTATGGCTATTGTGTTAGTAACCGATAGAGTTAGTATCCTTTACAGACTCGGTATATATATTATATAGTGTGTGTCGTAGCCTATATGATGTTAGCTTTACTATTGCAGGTTTACACATTCGTCTAGGAGATTGTATCGTCCTATTTTCCCACATTCTTGACCAAAATATTTAGTGGTTAAAGGGCGTAATACCGGCTCCTACTAATGAGTCGCCAGTAAGCACGAAACGAATGCGCATGAGATTACACTTTCCGTTCATGCTGCCTTTGGTTAATCCTTCTGGTCACAACTGAAATAATTTGTTACTAGGATCGCAACACCTAATACATACTTGCATATATATTAATTCTCCGCAACAAACAGTATTTAACTGTTTTTTGCTTATGTTCATCTAAGGAAAACTATTGACTTTGTATGCCATTTTTTCCGGGATTATTTCCACAATTTTAAATTGAGTGAAAGCCGTTTCGAGAGGTTATTGTGTTTATGATTTATGGATATTCAATTAATTTTTAATGGTCAGTTATACAGAAACAAAGATAATATAGGAATGGGTTCCGCCATGGCCCCCTTCTTGTCCGATATATTTATGTATGTTAGAAAACCGTTATGTTGATGATAGATTTAATTTGTCTGTGATATCCGTGTGCACGCTGGAGATCTAAGCACTAACATCAATGACATTCATACAAATAATAGATTTACTAATGACAACAAAGAGGATGAAACTCTGGCTTTTCTTGATGTATTGCTCAAAAGCAGAACTGATGGCGCATTGCGCAGTTCCGTTTCTTCAAAACGAAGACATAGGCAATGCAAAAATTACATTTCAACAGCTACTGGCCATTGAAATGGAATAACGGCTTATCCAAGACACGGCGTAATTTAACATTACGCAATTGTTCGCCAGACTTTTTGGAGACTGAGTTGGTAGACGTGCGTAGCACTCGTATAATTAATGGTTACTCACCACATTATATAGATGGGTATCAAACTAATGATATATTAAAATCAATTATGATTTTTTGTACTGTTGATAAGAAATCGGTGCATATTCACTTACAGTTAAAAGGTGAAAAGGCAATGAAACGCACCACGGAAAGATTACGCTCAATTTTGGCTTATGCGTTCTTGGCAGTTGAGTTAGTTATGATAACGATGATAAATTTCGACCGACGTTGTTAAACCATCGTTGGCTGTCATCATTTTTCAATTTCAAATAAGACCGCTGACTGAATAGTGATTTAAAATCTGCTTCGGTCAATATATGATCAACTTTGCGAGGATTGAAAAAGGTCTATACAAATCAAGAGCCTCAATAGGTAACAAAGTTAGGTTCTTTTTATGTAGATTAAATTAAAAACAAACATGTTTCTATCAGGTGGTTGGTCGTGAAGTAGATGTCTTAGTTTTGCAATAGTTGCTTCTCCTATTTTACAAACCACACTATGAAAAAATATGAAAACCTGATTATTTATATATTGTTTTATCAATAATTAAATGATAAAATCCGCTGTGAATATTAATTTAAAATTTAAAGTTGAAAAGGCGATGAAACTCATTAGAGATAGATTGTGCTCCGCTTTGGCTTACACGGTTTTTTGCAGCTGACTTAGTTATGATAGCATCCACAACCAAATTATTCCTACATTGTTTGAAAGTCCACTGTAATCTGTAGCTCACTTTATCTATAATTGGAATTGTTCCTAAAGACTACCATATTTAGGCAGATGCAGTAGAATATTAAATGTACGCCTTTCTGAGCACACAATAATCTCTTCGTTGCAAACTAAAATTGGTGGTGCACGTACCTCAAAAGGCAAAACATATTATTTATTGCAAATATTGTAACACACCAACAAACAGATTTTCAATTCTAATAAAATCAATGTGTGTTGGTATGCTTCCCAAATGAGAAGCATTTTCAATAAAACGACGTCTGCAACAACTGTAAAAGAAAAAACGATTTGTTCGTGTATAGGCCTCGCCATGGACCTTTCAAAATCCCATGATAAAGTGCGTACAGTAACATTTCTTGATTTTCAATAATTGGACTAATATGTCTACCTTTGGGTATTTATGACGTAGACTGCTCTTCTCTCCAAACACCTTATGTTTTGTTTCACTTTGTTCAAGCATTCAGAAAAGTCAGTTGACAAGATGGAAGGAAATGCTACTGGACAACTTTAACTGTATTTATTAACGCATATCTGGTAATAAAAGATTTGCTCATCTGTAGAAATCCCATCCTACAAACGTTGTGGTTAAATGTATTAAAATTTAAAAATAAGCTTATCAGAACAACCAGGAACTGTTTCGATTTTTAAGTTCAGAATTTTCACTCACCTTTTTTATTTAATAGTCCATGTTACTGAATAAGTCGGTTTTCCGAATTAAGATACATGGATAAATGTGTGACACGAGCAATAAACAGATCGATATATTAATATAACACTGTCTATTTATCTTTTGATTTCACTTTGAACTAGCTTATGCAATACCAAATAACACAAGAATGGTAGAAATAACCGCTTCATAATTTCACACAGTTTGGATCTCGGCTGCTCCAAAGCAGATAATAAACAAATAGCATTGCATGGAATGTCGGAATTTTTATAAATTTCTGCTTCTAATTTTCCGTATCTTTACTTACTGGTTTAGGATATTTTTATTTTAAGATTGTCCGGCTTTGTAACGTGGAACGGATCCGGTTGTTTCCTATTTAAACATTTCAATTTTCTGGATGCCAGTTACGACTTGTCATTTAACCCTTTTTCCTTGCTTATTAAAGTAATTTCTAATTGAGTTAATTAGCTAATCAAGAAATAATTCTATGGCTTCATTTGACAAGTCAAAATGGATTGTGCAAATGACTATTTGACGTTACTATTTAGCCAAAATTCTGCGGTCATGCATATGGATTGTATTGTGACTCTCTTTACTTTATTCCATAATTGGTATAGAAACTTTGCTCAAACGTACATTGTTTAAAAAAAATATAATTCATATATTCTTATTCAGCGTGTTGTAACTTCTTTTTGTATAGTTTAGGCATCCAAACTTACGTAGAAATACTTAAAACAGCAAAATGACGAACTGCTCACGTGGAAGCCTCTATAGCATTACTTTTTCTTTATGTTAAAGATTGCTCAGCTTACAGTTTCATCCTGTTTATATATAATGTGTTAAAATTAAATACTATTTAAAAAGTCAGTACTCCGTTCTTCTTTTAATCTGACCGGGAGTTAGAAATATAACCCAATTGAGGATCCGATAGTCGTGTCATCATTCATTTTCACTTTCTGCCGAACAATTCTTGCCAGTCTACATGCTGGGATGTTATAGTCATAAGATAAATTATATCTTATAAAATAGGAAAACCTTTAAAAATAATTATTAAATTATCTCAAAAAACCACGCACGCAACTTGTCAGACACAAAATTAAAATGTAAAATTATCAAACATATAATAAAGCCAAATATTTTGAAATGCAACCCAAAAAAATTTTTTTTCTGCAAACTACCAAATTTTGCATTAAAACGAAAATTCTAAAATAAATTTCTATCTAAACTATCCGTTTTCTAAAAATTCCATTCTCGTTTATTTAAACATTTTTATAATACTAATATACATGTTAAACCTAATGATAATATTAAAAGTCTGGATTAATTAGTGCTGATGTCCGCCTCAGTAACAGCTTTATATTAACCAAATTTTGGCAGATATTCATAACGTATTCACTGCCAATTCAAATGCCCACCTTTACACATGAAACCGCTACATTCATACAAAAAATCTCATAATAGTTTGTTCTTGCCTCTTTATTGTAGAGAAGCTCTGTGGCTGCAATTCACCGGGTTTGATTGCGTTGCTTCCATTCATCTATGGACTAGAGAAGTCTTATTGCTTTACTAGTTCCGCTGTAGACAGTCTGTATGTCATTGTTGTAAGGTATGCAAATTTTCTTGAGCATAATGACATTTTCACCACCGTAAAGCCCAAAAATGACATGACTCGTTATTGTCAGTATTATAAATAATAAACGTGCACAGATATACCGGTGCAGCATCCTGCAGTTCTCAGAATAATATTATACTGTCGAAAGAACTCCAGTTCAGACAAGAAACAATATTAAGATATGTGCATTGAGAACTGATGCAATGTATT
>JAQBSW010005369.1:55000-58176 GCA_029291075.1 Eudiplozoon nipponicum | reverse complement strand
CTGCTGGCCATGCGTTCCCGTACTCGTGAATCCATTAAAACGTCTGCGTCACAACTCTTGTATGGCATGGATCTACGCCTGCCTAGTCAGCTCCCACGTCTACTACCGGCACAAGATGACCCACAAGACGAAGCTACCCGCCTTCGACTTCATTTCGGTAACATGTCCGAACAGCAGCCGAGACACACGCCTCGTCCAGTCTTCGTTCACCCACAGCTCCACAGCTGCAAGAGAGTACTCGTTCGCAACAATAATGCTGTTGCACCACTACAACCCAAGTATCGCGGTCCTTACCCGATTTTACTAAAACAGCCAAAATACTTCATCATTATGCAAGGCGCTACACCGACATCAGTAAGCATAGACAGGTTAAAACCGTTTATCGAACCACCTGATCCTGAGAGCGTTCAACCTTCTACACACGTCTCAGGCTCCGTCTGCCCACAATCTCAATAACCTGCTTTGTATAACGCGTAATTAATTTTTTTTAATCATTAACATTAACTATAAATTTTTTTTAACCTTTCGTTATTTTTATTATTTGTCTCACGTGGCATAACCAGCTGTTCTTAGCTAACAATTGTGTAGCATTTTTGAACAGTTCTTTGGTATTATGCCATCTCTGAGGCAATGTTCGTGTACATATTTTTATGCAATTACCTTTGATTTTAATGTATATATATTTTACATTATAATGTATTTCTCACACATGACATTACACTGCCTATTTTGGTATGACCATCTACTTAGAGCTAACGCTTTCGTGTAGCAACACTAAGTAGTGATCAGCTTCATATCATGGTACAGGCCACTTTCAATGCATATCTCAACTTTATCTATTTCACAAAGACCACTCTACAAATGTCATGACCACAACGTCGAGCACTCTAGATCCTTTGGTCGTATACAAACACATTGACAACGATCCAACCTGCTTAGGTTTTAACTTAAACCTGGCAAATTCAGAGGCGATTTACCTCGAAATCTTCACGCTGCGGCTCCAAAAACTTACACTGCTCTATTTTGCCTCACGTGCTATGACCGTCCACTAGAGCTAACAATTTGTGTAGCAATTCCTAGTGGTTACCTGGCATCATATCATTGTTGAAGCAACCAACAAGCATATTTAAGCCCAGCACTTATGGTTCATCATATTTTTGCTTAACTTGGTTCGAACTCTGTCATGCATTTCTTATCTAGCCTCGCAGAGAGGAATATTTTTTTCTTTTTTTTCAGAGAGGAAAGTGTTGTAACGACACAAATCAATCGCCGACATATTGCGTAAATTAAATTCAAATTTATTTACGTTGCACCAATGAGAAAAAAGCAAATTGCCGTTTAACCACGTTTAACCACGTTTAACCAATAGTATGCAAGTACACATATTGCATGCTATTTAAGCACGGTAATTTACCATGCAAGTCAGTTGTGGCATTTGCCTTCTACCTGCTTCACGTCGTGTGCGTTCTGTCGGCTGTCAATACCTACGCTGGTGATTTGATAGTTTCACCAACAACTAACTACATCCGTGACTCATCTTGTTGCGGGATACCGGAGAGACGAGCCAATTGAGTGCAGGACCTGCAGGACACCATCCACAACGCGATCACAGCTCAACCACGGGAGCGAAAACTCAACCAGAGTCCACCCAAGGCTCTAGGACATCTTCAACTCTGAAGACTTCAAGCGAACGCATTACCAGGCCCTCTTAAGGGCCCCCATATCAGTAACTAATCTCTATTCAGAGCACCTTAACCGAGTTTGTAACGTCGTACGGCATTTACTTGAAGCCGGGGCGTTTACACTTTGTTTGATCACTTAGCAAGTGCAAAAATGATACACATTCAAAAGTTAAGCAGTAATTAATTTAATGGTGGGTGTTTAAATACAACATATATTTTGCATGAATTTAATCGAACAGTCTGTCACAGGCTCAGCTAAGCATCCGAACTATTATAGGTCGATTTATCGAGACAGTCAATCTGTCTATATTCACTACTGCGCCTTTTTCGTTAATATTCTAAAAACATCCTATTACAGTCATAACAACTTACTTATTCTAACAAATTGAACACAAATTATACTGAGAAATATTCTTAGACAAGCCAAAAATTAACGGCTTATACTTTTAAAAACTTGTTCGACCCGTCAGGCAATGTTTGGTTTCAGCATACGACCCATTAAATTCTGAAGTCAGATAAAACTGAAAAAGCGCAAGCTTCCATCGACAGACGCGCATCTTCAAGTTAAATATACAACGACAACTGAAAACAAGCAAATTTCTATCCTCTATTAATTAAACTCGTGGCTTTATCTCTTATTCATCTACACAAAACAATAGTCTTTTGATTCTGATATTATTTGTGGCGGAGAACTAATATATATGAATGATTTTATCAGTTATTGCGCAACGAGTAACAAATTAATTAAAACATGACCAGACGAATAAATTCAAGACAGAATGAACAGATCGTATAATCCATTGCACATTCGTTTCGTGCTTACTGACGACTCATTAGTAGGAGCCGGTTATACGCACTTTAATCAACATATATTTGGCTGAGGAATATGGGAAAATAGGACGGTACAATCTTCTAAACGAATGTCTAAACCTACAGAAGTGAAGCTAACTTCATATGATTGAACGTGATACCAAATCAATGGATTTCAAAGTACGTTCGAACCTGAGCATATCTGCTTCGGAATCTGGTGATCTAACCACTGAGCCACCCTGCCGTACACTACACACAAATTTTAGTCAAATAATAACTAATGTAACACGGTTAGCTTCTTTAGATGGAACTCATATGGCATATATATAGAGCCAAATTTCAAACTAACCATCCACATCTCAGAACAGAAACCACACTAGATGGGAAAGTGGTATTGAAATGAACATTTATATAATTCAACGAACATTGGTTGCGCGGGCGGTGATAACATTTATAACCAGGGTTGCGAACATACATTTGTCAGAATAGACTAAGAATTGTATAGTGTAGAAAAAGAAATTCATCCAGTAGATCGGATTCGTTTTCAATGGGAATTCACCACGTACCGTTCAGAATTTGCCGCAGACAGGGCTCGGACCTGGGCATATCTGCTTTAGAATCTGTTGTTCTAAGCACTGAGCCACCATACCGCATGCTAAATTCAATTACCATTTATATACTAAT
>JAQBSW010005369.1:0-52500 GCA_029291075.1 Eudiplozoon nipponicum | reverse complement strand
GGTAAATGTGAGAATTACGAATGCTTGTGTAACTTTCTCGCCACCTATAGTGCAGTACAAATATCTCGTCCTATTTTAATGGTTGTGTGTACAATGCATATGTACGTATAATTTTTTTTATATGCTCTGAAGTATCTTCGAATTTAGACGCTCCTCGTAAGGCAAGCTAATACGGCTCCACTAATTGCGGTGGCTCAGTCACATTTTACGTTTGCATTCAATTCAGTTGCCCAATGGAACATTATTCTCACAGACAAAGCCAGGTTGGTGTAAGGACCATGTGAACACATTTTAGCATGGAAACAACTCAAGTAATCTATTTTTACATTTAGTAGTATAGGACCCGTTCGTCTGCTAGGAAATGGTCAAAATTTGCATTACAATTATTGTTTGGAATCAATGCGCAATTTGGCATCTAATCTAGCTTAGTGATGAGCTTCTCGTAGATTTCTGGTTAAGTCATCGTAACTTTCAATTCTAAGTTGCGAAAAGTTAATCGTGAGGCGTGGTTGTGTTTATGAAACGATACATTAAAGCTAGCAAAAAATCTGTATTACCGATGTCGTCTTCTTTTAAAGCTTGCTTAGCAAAAATGAAGTGTTTAAATGTCTAACTTGCCTTATTTGTGTGTTATCTAAGTATTTCCATCGAAACTAGTAACTCTCTTTCATAAACTACTCTCCCCTAAACCTTATGTGTCAGAAAATATTATTTTAATTTTTCATTCTTTTCTGGTATGCATTTTTTTAAACTTTCTCTTTTACTCGTGTTTATATTCGAGTAATGCATCAGTTTTGAAGACTGTTGTATTGCTGTCTGTGCGAATTTCAAACCAAAATAATAAACGACATGTACAATTATATTCAAGGAGGCCTGTTCAGAAAATCTATTGTTGAATAGCGATAAATTGTGGTCTGAATTGTCAAGATCAACTTATCTGCCTCTAGGGAAATCTTACACATCTGCATTCTGATTATATTGGAAATTATAGTACATAATGGCATTTATAACAAAAACTAAACTAAGGAAAAGTAAAGCGAACACCACTGCTCGTAGTAAGGTAGTGCGGTAATTTATTGTCGAGCATAACACAACTAAAATTGTTTGTGTGGAGAGGGCCTATGATATTTCTAAATTTATTAAGAATACTACCGTGTCAAGTTCACCATTGAAGTGTGTTCTTGGATGGCGATATACATATCGATATTAAAACACTTGTCTTAAGATAAATGTATGATATATAACAACTCGTCCTAGCTAGAATCCAGCTTGTTCATCTCAAGTATATTATTTACGTGAAATGCTAAATTGGCGTAAGTTATATATAACCATGAAATATACAACTTACAATGATTACATACTGCATCGGCCGTCGCGCAGTATAAAAAGGGCCGTCTTATCTGCTGAGCTGCGCAGCGTGGATAAGCGAAATCGGGCTACTGCAGACAACTTTATCTCCGATTCTGCCTCCTTTCCTTCCCCTTTCTCTTCTCAATCTAACAATAACACTCTTTTTGATACTATAAATATAGTTGGTTTAGATCATAACATTGAGCCCAATACCAGATTGCCAAATATCGAAAATGGTTCTAGTAGACGATCATTCATTAAACCTAGGTTAGGTTTTAACGTTGGCTCATTTAATGTGCGAACATTAAAACAACTTGGACAGCAATAATCTTTTGCTCGTACGTTGGATAAATTAAGCTCGACGCGCAACTAGAATGGTAAACGGCTTTTGGATAGCTGCGCTGAACATTGACTATATTTAAATAGTACAAATTTCAGACGTAGTGTTAGACGTTGTGCTACATGGCGTCATCCAGAACCCGGTCAACGGTGGACTCAAATTGATCATGCAGCAATTAGTTATAGATGGCGTGGTTGCATCCAGGATTGTCGTTCTTTTTGGAACACTTTTGTCGACAATCCGAATATACTTTGGTCCAAGATAAGTTCTACTATGCGCAATGCAGGTACTACTGTATTTGGCATTGCAGGCCCCCGTAGAAATAATCACTGGCTCTCTTTAAAGTCTATGGAGATAATCGAAATAAGGCGCCAAATTCCTCTTGGCTCGACTCATGATAATATCCGTCGCAATATAGGGCGCCAACTTAAGCGCAGTCTAAAAGGCGATCTAGAAAACTTTTGGAATAGAAAGGCTGAAGAAATTGAAGTAGCTTTCGCATCAGGTAATAGTCGCTGCTTGTTCCAACTTATCCGCGCAACTGGTCCGAGAAAATTAAACGTTAGCGAAACTATAAATGATAGTAACAACGAATTAATAATCGATAAAATAAGTCGTCTTGACAGGTGGGCTGAACACTTTAGAGATCAATTTTCTTGACCACCCGCGTCAGTTCCGATTCTCGAAGGCATGTCTGCATCAACAGTTTGGAATGTTAGTCGCGAAGAGCTATCCGAGTTAGAAGTACGCGATGTAATCCTATCTCTTAAACGCCGCAAAGTCACAGGCCCCGATGATTTGCTTTCAGGATTGTTTAAGGATGGTGGCGATATAATTTAAGGAGCGTTGACAAAACTTGTTCATACAATATGGAATAAGAAAACCGTACCACTTGACTGGAATGAGTCGACCATCATTCCCATCTTCAACGCAGCAATCATAATTCGTGCGATAACCATCGTGATGTAGGTTTGACTCCGGTAGTATCATGTTTATTTGCTTCGATGATCCTACGTCTTCTTAGCGCTTCACGTGAATCACATACAAGAGAAGAACATGCCGGATTCCGCGCAGGACGAGGTTGTATAGATAACATTTTTACGTTAAGGCAAGTTCTCGAACAGAGACATTTATATCACCGTCCCACAATAGTCGTCTTTCTAGACTTCAAGAGTGCATTTGATTCGGTGGATCGCAATGTTTTATTCCATATCCTGTCGAAAACCGGTGTGCTCACAAAATTTGTTAATATTATACGAGCTCTCTACACAAATACTTCTGGTCGCGTTAAGGTCTACAAAGAATTAACGCATAACTTTACAACCAGCAGTGGTGTTCATCAAGGTTGTCCACTTTCCACATTTTTGTTTAGTTTTGTAATCGATGCTATTATGAACAACACTCCCCCACACATTCAGGATGCTGGGGTTGAAGTTCTCCCGGGCGATAAACTAGTCGATCTTGACTATGCGGATGTTATCGTACTATTTATCGAAAATCAGGATGCTGCCCAGGCCACCTTGAATAGATTAACAGACGTTGTTCCGTCTTTCGGTATGAAATTCGCACCCTCTAAATGTAAGATACTGTTCCAGGATCTTTCACCACTCACTCCAACGATGCGACAGGTTTAAATATCTTGGGAGCTCTATCAATAACGTAGAAAATATGTCCTACGAGGTGAGAATACGGATCGCGAAAGCTAGAGTAGCTTTCTCGTACCTTCGTCATTTATGGAGAAACGCCAATATTTCACTTTGCCGTAAAGGTCCTGTTTACAATTCATCTATACGAGCAGTCTTACTATAAGCTAGTGAAACTTGGCCTCTTAGAGTTGATGATTTGAGACGCTTACAGGCATTCGATCATCGTTGTTTGAGAAGTATAGCACATGTTGGTTACCAACAACGAATAACTAACGTTGACATCCGTAGACGTATTTTTGGATCTGACAGTAAGTGCTCGTCGTTAGAAAAACAAATTAGGCTCCATCAACTTCGTTGGCTCGGTCACGTTTTGCGTATGCCCTCATTTCGATTGCCCAATAGAGCTCTGTTCTCTCATCCGGCACCAGATTGGCGTAGGAAAAAAGGTGGGTAGATTTTGATATGGCAGAAACAATTGAAGTCACTTACATCCAAATTAGGTAGTATAGGACCCACTAGTCTGCCGGGATGGGGTCCTCGTGCGCATCACAGTTCTTGGTAAAAAACCCTTAGGGATATGACATCGAATCGAGCTCAGTGGCGATCTTGTTGCAGATGTCTAGTAGAATCATCTTCGTAACTTTCTTTTCTTAGTAGGGCAAAGTTAGCTGTGAGGTTTGGTTTGTTTATGACGTGATACAGTGAAATCCGTAAGGAAGCTGTATTGTTGATGTCGCCTTGCCCGAATGCTGACTTGGCCATAATGGTGTTGTGGAGAGGTTTAGTTTGCCTCAGTTCTGTGAGTTATCCTGATAAATTTACTCATAGTAGCAAGGTATTCCTTCTCTCTCTCTCTCTCGTAAATCTCACTAATAATTTGTCTAAATTCACTTATATACTTTTTTTCACTCATGGATATATGGCAGTAAAACATTAGTCACCTGACTTTTGTGTGGCTGGACATGATGATGATGTAAGTTAATCGAGGAAACTAACATAGATACAAGTTAAGCTTGTGACATGTTGGATATCGCACAGATTATGATTGGACTGATTATCGACTCGCTTTAAGGACTTAGCACGCTTTCCTGTTTCCATATAGCATGAAATCTATTAATCAACGCAACCTTGATTATATTAATTGTTATCACCACCCGCGCAACCGAAGTTCGTTTAATTATATAAATGTTCATTTCAATACCACTTCCCCATGTAGCGTGGTGTCTGTTCAACAATGACAGATTGGAGATGGTTCATATAAGCTCCACCTATAGGAAAAATATACTAACCAAGTTGCATTAGTTAGTATATAACTGAAAACTGTGTGCAGTGTAGTGTGCGGAAGGATGGCTCAGTGATTAGAACATTAGATTCCGAAGCAGAAGTTCCCGAGTTTCGAGTCATGTCCGCGCCAAATTCTGGCCATTACTTGCTGAGTTCCCAATAAGGACGAAACCGGTCTACTGGATGAATTGCCTTTTCTACACTATGCAATTCTTAGTTTATACTGACATATGTAAGTAATTAATGGGTCAGGTGTTTATATCAAGACCGCAACCTTGATTATGATAATTGTTATCACCACGCGTGCAACGAAAGTTCATTTAATTATATAAATCATATGAGGTCCACCTAAAGGAAAAATAGACTAACCAAGTTAAATTAGTTAGTATATAAGTGAAAATTGTGTGCTGTGTAGTGTGCAGCAGAATGGCTTAGTGGTTAAAGCGCCAGATTTCGATGTAGACGTGCCCAGGTTCGAGTCGTATCCGTAGACTGAGGAAGCGACCCAAAATGATGTACGAAGAAAAGAGGATTCGGTAATCTCACTCGGTTTTAAAAACAGATTTCACGTAATGATAAAAGTAAAGTTGAACACCGTTATATCTTTTATACAATGTACCAATAGAGAAAGGAACGCCTGTTGGCAACAGTATTTTGCACAAAAGTGAATAAATTCTTTTTAGTACGTTAACTTAAAAATGCTTATTCATTATGACTCAGCAGAGAAAATGCTGAGGTCTCTTCGCAATGCCAATTTTTGCAGTAAATGTCGCTCGGAAGAAAGTGTTTGCTTGACCGATATCAAAAATCGAATTTGTTATGTCGATCAATTTCGCTCGGTCAATTTTTCATTTTTTCCGAACGAAATTGACCGATATCACAATATCGATTTTTTAATATTGGTCAAGTTTACACCTTTTTCCGAGCGACATTTTACTACAAAAAATTGGCATTGCGAAGAGACCTCAGCATTTTCTCTGCTGAGTCATAATGATTAAGCATTTTTAAGTTAACGTACTAAAAAGAATTCATTCATTTTTGTGCAATATACTGTTGCGAACAGACGATCCTTTCTCTAGTGGATACATTGTTTAAAAGATATACATTTGTTGAACTTTACGTTTTATCATTACGTGGCATTGCAGCAGTACGATTACACCACAACGTACTAGTAAGTATCTAACTTTTATTCAATGTAATACTTTAAATTAATGTAGCATAATTTGGTGCTCTGCAATTGACATTAAATAAACTTTGTATGTAACCTCACCAATGTAAAATTAAAATTAGAGTTTAGGAGTCACAATGATGCTATGAATTGACTACTTTTGAATGATCTGTCATTTAAAAAATGTTTTATAGTTGTTTCGACTGTAATAGTTATACTGTATAATAGCTTAAGTTAGGAATGCATAATAATCCACGATTTATTTCGAAACAATAAATTGCATTGATTTGTTCCTTTTCCTCGACAATTATTTTCATGCCAGAAAGGGCATTCTGAAATTCTTGCTAGCCTTATAAAGTTTGTAATAATGTGAATTGAGCGTTAGTTCCGACACTCCGTATACTATCTCTCATTTATAGCTGGTTTGTATTGTTACTGCATCTATGCTTTCCGAATACATCTATCTATCTGCTCGTTATACCACAAACATCCATCCTAATCTTATTTGCATTTAGAATACCTGTATTAAACATAAGAAGAAGAGATCTTGACGATCTTATACCATCATCCTCATTGTAGATTATTACGGACTTAATTTGCACATATATGGCATTTTATCTATTGATATTTAACTCATCTAGCTGCTCGATTATCCGTGAGTCTGAGGTCTTTCTGTATAGAATACGTAACATTTTCAGCATTTTAATGCATCAAAATCCTGTCGTTATGAATAAATTCAGTATATAAACCTGTATAATTAAATATATCTGTATACATAAAAATATTCTATTTAAATGCGAGCTTTAATAAAATTCAATTCAATAAAAAGATACTTTGTATGTATTCAAAGAATTGCATAAATTTTCAATATCTTTGATTATTCCTAAAAATGTTTTACAAATAGATGTTTCCATCTTAATTTTATTTAATATTTTGTGTGTATGTGCCCGGATGCGACAAATAGGCTAGATTATTTGAGTATCGTATCAGATGAAATTATCTAAGAACTCCGTGCCTTAACAAAACACCGAAGACTAATATTAGCACACTCGTCCATCTCGTGTTTAAAACGCGATTTGTGTTTAATTCAGCTCTGAACCCTTACAGCGATGCATTTCTTTATATAGTGGCTTATAAATTTAGAAAATCCTCCGCTCGATCCGTTAATGATTATTTAACAATAATTGATTGAGCGGGTGGTGGTAACAATTATTTAAATCAAGTTTGCGAGCTTGAAGTAAACACCAATCCCATTGTATTTAACCAGTCGTCGAACAACATAACAAAACTATCGCCAGCCGCAACGCACTGACGCATTTCGATCTTCCATGATCATCATCAGAGTACGAAGGCAAACTGACTATCGAGGATCAAACCGCATTGCATTTATATGAAAATCAAATTTAGACATGCGTCTCTCACCTCTAGCAGTCTTGCATACATTTAACTTGACTGGAAATGTCGGCTACACAGTTTCTATTCAGTCACGAACATTAACTGTTTGCAGCTTTCGCCAGTTTGCCGTCGTACTCTGATGATGATCATGGAAGGTCGAAACGCGTCAGTGCGTTGCGGCTGGCAGTAGTTTTGTTATGTTGTTCGACGACTGGTTAAATACAATGGGATTGGTGTTTACTTCAAGCTCGCAAACTTGATTTAAAGAATTGTTACCACCACCCGCGCAATCAATTATTGTTAAATTGTATTGCCTATATATGTATATGTGGCAAAAGCTGCAAACAGTTAATGTTCGTGACTGCATAGAAATTGTGCAGCCGACATTTCCAGTCAAGTTCAATGTATGCGAGACTGCTAGAGGTGAGAGCCGCATATCTAAATTTGATTTCCATATATATTCAATGCGGTTTGATCCTCGATAGTCAGTTTGCCGTCGTACTCTGATGATGATCATGGAAGGTCGAAACGCGTCAGTGCGTTGCGGCTGGTGGTAGTTTTGTTATGTTGTTCGACGACTGGTTAAATACAATGGGATTGGTGTTTACTTCAAGCTTGCAAACTTGATTTAAATAATTTTTACCACCATCTGCGCAATCAATTATTGTTAAATTGTATTGCCTATATATGTATATGTGGGGAAAGCTGCAAACAGTTAATGTTTGTGACTACATAGAAATTGTGTAGCCGACATTTTCAGTCAAGTTCAATGTAAGCGAGACTGCTAGAGCTGAGAGCCGCATACCTAAATTTGTTTTCCATATGTATTCAATGCGGTTTGATCCTCGATAGTCAGTTTGCCGTCGTAATCTGATGTTGATCATGGAAGGTCGAAACGCGTTAGTGCGTTGCGGCTGGTGGTGGTTTTGTTATGTTGTTTCATTAAAATATGTTTAAAACATTGTGTAATTCCTAAATGTTTTAAATTTAAATTGCCATTTCATTTAAATGATAAAGGTAGATCTCTTAAACATGAACTGACTTTGAACATAATGAATACATTGATTAGCGATTTAGAGAAACGCAAATATGAACTAATTAGAGAGAAAACTAAAATAAGATCTATGTTACTTTCCTTCCTGCACGCGGATGACTTTAAATGTATAGAGGATTTTACTGATGGCGCACGTAATAAGGAGATAAAAAAGGTTCACATTAGGCATGATAGAAAGTTAGGAAATTTGGGCATCTATAGACAGACCACAGTTAGGACGTGTCCTGTTGTAACTAATCGAGTGGTAAACCTCTCTAAAATAAATCTTAATGAGAAACAGCTGGAAATGCTTAATCGTGGTCTGAATACAGCTATCCAAATTGAGAAATCACCAAAAAATGAGATAATTACTGAGGCTGTTAAAATAGCACAATTCCTCTCAGACAAGGATAAAGTTAGGTTTGAATTAGACGTAGCCGCAGCTGTGCTAACGTACACAGAGGAAAAATATAAACCAAATTATGAAATAAAAAGTCTCAGGAAAGAGTTAATAGCAAACAGTGTGACATGTTTGAAAGCAGACAAAGGAGGAGCGACGGTTCTGATGAATCAATCTGACTATAATGATAAAATGTATGAACAACTAGACAATATAGAGGTATACACTAAAATTAATAAAGATCCTACGGATAAGCTACAAGGAGAAGTTAAATTATTGGTCAATAATATGATTGCTGAAGGAGAATTAGATCAAGCGCATGGTAACGCTCTCATACAAAGAGATACAGTCGCTCCTAGAGTGTACGGTTTAGTAAAGATACATAAACCAGACAATCCTTCGAGAATTATTGTTAATGTCCAACACTCTCCAACATGTAAAATGTCTAATTTTCTATGTAATAGAATAAAGAAATATTCGTACTTCTTAGACAATACTTTGATGAATTCATACCATTTGGTTGAGATTGTAGATAAATGTGAGCTTAATGAAAACGATAGATTGGCGAGTTTAGATGTGGTGTCAATGTACACCAATATACCAGTACCTAAAGCACTAGACTATTTTCAGCGTTTCCTTGTTGATCATCCAGTAATTTTGAAAGGAAGCAAAATGACGATTAGACACGTCATGGAGATGATGTCCTCAACTTATTTTAAATTTAAGAATGCATTTTATAAGCAGATTAGAGGTGTTCCAATGGGGCAACCACTATCGGTTCCAATAGCTAATATCTTCATGCATTACATGGAGAAGACTCTCTTAGATATAACGCCCCTAAATCCTAAATTGTATGTACGATATTTGGATGATATATTAGTTATTTGGAATAACGGGGAGGATCATCTGATAAATTTCTTAAACATAGCAAATCAGGTGAGCGAGCTTAAATTTACAATTGAAAATGAATCATGTGGCGAATTACCATTTCTGGATGTCAAGTTAATTAGAAATGGTACAAAACTAGAACGGGATGTTTATAGGAAGGATACTTACTCAGGTATCCTTCTTAATTTCGATTCAAATCATCCATATAGAATGAAAATCGGTATCTTAAAATCGATGATAATAAGAAGCTTAAGATTAACAGATAATAAACATAGAGAGATTGAATTAGGGAGACTGCGAGAAATATTCAGTGCTAATGGGTATCCTCTAAAGTTAATTGAAGCAACTATAATGAACGTTATAAGTAAATCTAATCATGACTGGAAGTATGTGAAGTCAAATAAATTAAAAGATGACCGGAGGGTAATGGTTATACCTGACTCTAAACTAAGTAGGAAAATAAAAATGCTAGCATCAAAATACAATATACGTACTATTTTAAAACAGACCCTTACACTAGGTATTATACTTCCCAACCAAAAGGAAAAAATAGAACCGCTAGACACATCAGGAGTATATGAAATTCCATGTAACGACTGTAACTTGATGTATGTGGGTGAAACCATGCGCCCAATTAAGGTTAGAAGAGGGGAACATAAAACCGCATGCAAGTATGCCCATGTTAATAGATCAGATCTTGCACGCCATACAGTAGAGACAGGACACACAATTAATTGGGATGGGTGCAGACGTATATCAATTTGTAGCCGTAGCAGATCGACTAGACTGATTAGAGAATCCATCGAAATTAAATCGAGAAATGACATAATGAATGAAACAGCCGTAGAAAAATCACTAGGTCCTATTTGGAATACAGCACTAAATAATGGTAGAAAACGAAGATTGCAAGAATCAGAATCAGAATCAGAAACTCGCTCAAGTAAAAGAATAAGAACACTGGACTGATATTAACTTACAGAGGTGGAGATTGATTAATTCAATATCGCCTAATTTATTTTGATTATCTTATTATTTCATCCTTGATTACTTGTTATCTTATTTTATCTGTTATCTTCGTTCTGTTGTTAGTGTAGCGCCTTTAACATACATTTATCTATACATGATGGCAAGGTTTATTTTTATTTTATTTTCTTTGCACTATTACTAGTATCTTCTTTATCAGGCAATTTTAATTTCTTTTACGTACCATTTAATTTAACTTTCTACCCTATTGAAACACTTTATCCGTTTCTAATTTAATTTTACTACCTATTAATTATTTACTCTATTAATAGTGTCATGCCCCCTCCTCACCGAAATGCCACTCGTAATTACTTAATTTAGAAAAGTAAGTGTAAAATAGGTCTGACGTGTGCAGTTTGGAAATGACAGTTATCGTTTTAGTTTTACTTGTATGACCGTTACACGTGCCTGTAATTTTATGTAACAGATTAGCTCTCAGTTTTAAGTAAACGCTCACGCACATACGCATAAACACGCTTATCCAGTGAATAGTCAGATGCTGCCAAATCACTGTAATTTCACTAGGATGAGTGTACACTTGCATTAACTGATTACTCCTCAATTCAAAACAAACGAGAACACATACACACAGTCATGACGTACGCTTATCTAGTGAGTTGTCATTAATTGTCATTAAATCACTGTAACGACACAAATCAATCGGTGACATATTGCGTAAATAAAATTCAAATCTATTTACGTTGCACCAATGAGAAAAAAGCAAATTGCCGTTTAACCACGTTAAACGACGTTTAACCAATAGTATGCAAGCACACATTGCATGCTATTTAAGCACGGTAATTTACCATGCAAGTCAGTTGTGACATTTGCATTCTACCTGCCTCGCGTATTTGCTCGATCGGCTGTCAGCGCATATTGCACTTTACCGGTTGTCAATCCCTACTCGTCTTGATGCGAGATACCAGAGAGACGAGCCAATTGAGTGCAGGACCTGCATGACACCATACACAACGCGATCACAGCTCAACCACGGGAGTCAACATTCAACCAGAGTCCACCCAAGGCTCTAGGACATCTTCACTTCGGAAGACTTCCAGCGAACGTATTACCTGGCCCTCTTAAGGGCCCCCATATCAGCAACTAATCTCTATTCAGAGCACCTTAACCGAGTTTGTAACGTCGTACGGCATTTACTTGAAGCCGGGGCGTTTACAAAATTGGCGACCGCGCCAGGATAGTGATTATTGTTCTGATTTTTTTGGTATAAATAAAATTGACTTCCTTTTTCATTTATTTGGGATAAATCGTGGTCATCTGTTGAATTTTTTGGGTATATATATATATATATATTCGTGGTGTGTATTGGAGGATATAATAATAGATTGACATTTGTGTTTTCTTTGCTGTGATTGTGCAAATCTATTTGGGATAAATCGATTAACATTCGCGTTTTCTTTACACCCTGATCCTGGCTTTTCTAAAATTTTGTTGGGTATATATTCGTGAATTTGTGGTGTGAGCATTCAAAGGCTAACGAGGCCTCTGTTCGTCTTCCCTAAAGGAAAATTTCAAATTTTGGAAGCAGTGTGTTATTCTTGCTGTTGAAAATAATAATTCATTGGCACTAAAGGCCAACAGGGCCTCTGTTCGTCATCCCTACAGGACAATTTCAATTTTTGGAAGGTGACGCTGTTCTGTGTTGAAATAATAATACATTGTCATCAAAGGCCATCAGGGCCTCTGTTCGTTTTTCCTTTTGCAGCACTGGACAATATCAAGCAACCGTGGAAGCTGTTTGTGGGTAAGCGTTTCGTTATATATTTATACATTTATATATACATTTTTCATATTGCTTATAAATTTATGCTTTTAAGATCCCGTAAGATTGTTAAAATGTCAGGTCAATTTTTAGATATTGATGTTCCTGTTTGGGATGGAGATAGTGAGCTATTCTTTATGCGCGTAGACTCCGCTTTCTCCCGTTTCCTGATTATGACAGTCATCAAAAACTGTCAAAGGTTTTTGCTAAACTACCTTCTGGTGCAGCGACAACGGATTTATCCTAAGCTTGAGGGAGCCATTAGGAAGCTACCTAATCCCATTTTTTGGCCTACAAAGCAAGGTAGAATCACTTGCTTGGACCCACTGAAACTGAGCAGATAATAAACAAATGTACGCAGTTAGATATGCCAAATCTTGGCCCCATAGAAATACTGAGGGAATTACGGAAACGTTGGTATAAAATAACATTTCTGACCATGAGGCTAAGGTTGTTTTTATTAACAATCTTCCCCAAACATTAAAACTCTTTGCCAGACAGCTCCCCCAACACTCTCTATAGATGACTTATCTGAGAGATGTGAGTTAGAATATAGGGTTTTGGAACCCAAAAGTGAATCCATTATCCTTTTCTTCACCTCCGCAAGATGATAGAATACTCCTCCTTAGAAGAACCAGTGGCGAACCATAATAAAGTTCACAGGGATGGCCATTACCAAATCGGAGATAAATCATGTGAATGCTCGACCAAAATTCGTTTCCAAAGTCAAATTATAATGGTAGGCGGCGATCGAGATCTCCGCAATCATTTTAATAAATATGCCCCAAAGAACTGGTGTTATAACCACCAGAAGTTTTTCATCTTGTAAAGTTTGTCTTTGTCGTTCAGAAGAATTTCCGAATAGTGCCAATTTCCACAGCTGACGAAGGACAACAGACCGCAGGTACAAGGGTGCATCAGCATCAGGGAAACGTCTGGCGCAGGAAGTAGAAGACCGTACTTTCACCACCATCAACAGCACAGCAGCGCGACAGGGAAGAAGTAACTGACAATCCGACATCCTCGTCGACTCTTTTTCGTCCACGACGAATTTTTCACATAAGATGAACAGACAATGCGGGTTGCAATCACCAGCCTACTTGTTTGCATGACCCGGCCAAACAGCCAAACGAACTTCTGCACCTTCTTGATTTCAAAACTGGCAGAAGAGTACATCGTAGACACAGGTGCGGCAGTCTCAGTTCTCAAAGGTGATTCAATGGCCGAATGTCGCTAGGCGTTCTTCGCAACAGCTACAGGCGAGCCCATACCAACTTATAGCTGCCAATACCGCACACTCAACATAGGTCTACGACGTGAATTTTCCACAACTTCATCATTGCCAAGGTCTCACATAATATAATAGGCCTTGATTTCCTTCTAAAATTTCGGCTCATTGTTGATCTTGCCAATCAAAAGATCATCGACCCTTCCACGGACTTAGACAAAAGCTTTGGACACTTGCCTCAGACGTTTGGAGTTACAGGTCCATTCAGCCAACTGATGCATCATTCAGCAGAGATATCAGCAGCTCTTCGAAAATACAAATCGCTTTTCGATCTTAACAAATCCGATCTGCGAGTCTCCAACACGATGCATCATATCGTCACAGAAGGACAACCTATTGCACTAAAGAAGATACTGGCTCCTGCTAAAGCTGAAAGCTGCCAGAAGAATTACCGAAGGCTTTGGAGGGAATCATCAGACCATCGAAGAGTTCATGGGCGTCACCACTGCACTTAGTCTCAAAATCAAACGGATCGTACAGAGCCTGTGGAGACTACCGTAAGCTAAATTCAGTGACAAAATCTGATGCATATCTATTCCAAATATCAACACGTTACTTGAAAAACTCAACGGCAATTTCTTCTCAGTGATTGACCTCAGACAAGCGTACCATCACATACCGGTACTTCAGAGGGATATCGAGAAAACTGCAGTCATCACTCCATTTGGCCTTTTTGAATATCTTTACATGCCTTTGGACTTAAGTGTGCTACTCAGACATTTCAAAGATTCATAGACAACATACTTCGCGACATTTCTTAACGTATGTCATATCTCGATGACATTATGGTATTCAGTCCAGATCTAGAATCTCGCCGCGACATCTACGAAATGTCCTTTCACGCTTATCCAACCACGGACTCAAGATCAACTGTGACAAGACGCAGTGCAACTTGTATCGACTTCTTAGAACTCGTATGCGGCCCAAGGTATTCAACCGTTGCCGTCAAAGACGAATTCAATCAAGAATATCAAGTCACCAAAGACTGAGCGATTTGCAGAAAATCCTGGGTATAAACTATTTATCTGTAAGTTTCTTTGAGCCTTTCAAAACAACTTTATCCTTTGTGCAGGCACCTGCGGAGCCGAAAAAGGACTGAGCAAGAATTCCATCATTGCTTGGTCATCCGAAGACGAGGAATTACTTCGACTTGCCATCAACTCGTTAGCAAATGCCACAATGCTAACGCATCAGATTTCGAAAAGCCATTTCTACTCACGACAGATGCTTCTGAATTCGCTATTGGAGCCACTTTGGAACAAGAGATCGACGGAGTTCGGAAGCCGCCAGTTCTACTCGCGTACTCTCCAACCAGCAGAAACGAGGTACGACTTTCGGCCGTGAACTTCTCGCCATCCACGACGCAGTGCGCCATTTATCAGCATCATTGGCAGTAGCAGATTTGTTGTTTTTCACAGATCATGCACCACTAGTTAGCGCACTTCGAAACGCAACTTCATCTATCGCCAAGTACCCTGCCAGAGTGGAAAGACAGCTTTCTCGTCTAAGCGAATGGCAATTTGACGTCTTTCACGTGAAGGGCAAACAGAACTTCATTGCAGATGCCCTGTCCGACCCAGACGTCTCTCTACAACCACCTTCGCCGTCACCATTCACTGTCAACTCCCGTGGCACTCAGTGAACCTGCACTAACGCCAACTCTCCTGCGAACTGAACAACGCGGTGACATTCACATTCAAAGATCAATAGCCCGTCACCCAACCAAGTTCATATACCGTCTGTGGGAAGGCTTTCCAATTGTTTACTTCACGGGTACGCAGCCCAACAAGCCAGTTCTGCCGACCAGCCTTCAGAGGAAGGTTTTCGATTCAATTCACTCAATTTCTCACCCAGGAAGCCAAGCGACTGTCCGACTTCTTACAGATCGTTTCTGGGGTCATAGACTTAGGCAGAATGTTAAACGATGGGTCTCAGAGTGTGCAATTTGTCAGAAAAACAAGATCACACGACACACTCGTTCTAGGTTGCAACATTTTTCCGGTCTACTTCTCATATGCATCGTCCACATCGACATAGTTCATCTGACAAGGTTCAAGGTTTCAGCTACCTTCTAACTATGATCGATAGATTTACACGGTGGCCTGCGGCATTCTACCTCTGGCACCATTTCTGCAGACGAAGTAACTGCTGGTTTATCTCTGCATGGATATCCAATTACAGTGTTCCCAATGAGGTCATCACGGACGAGGGCACTTGTTCTCATCTGATCGTTTCAAAACCACCTTGCGGTACATGGGATGCATCTTGCCAGACTGACTGTACCACCATCCCCAAGCTAATGGCATGAGTAGAGAGAATGCATAGAACTCAAAGCAGCTTTAGCATCCTCGTCCATTAATGGCAACTGGGTCGATGCACTACCTTTAGTTCTGCTGGCCATGCGTTCCTCGTACTCGAGAATCCATTAAAACGTCTGCGTCACAACTCTTGTATGGCATGGATCTACGCCTGCCTAGTCAGCTCCCCACGTCTTTACCGGCACAAGATGACCCACACAAAACGAAGCTACCCGCCTTCGACTTCATTTCAGTAACATGTCCGAACAGCAACCCGAGACACACGCCTCGTCCAGTCTTCGTTCACCAGCTCCACAGCTGCAAAGAGAGTACTCGTTCGCAACAATACTGCTGTTGCACCACAACCAAGTATCGCGGTCCTTACCCGATTTTACTAAAACAACCAAAATACTTCATCATTATGCAAGGCGCTACACCGACATCAGTAAGCATAGACAGGTTAAAACCGTTTATCGAACCACCTGATCCTGAGAGCGTTCAACCTTCTACCTACGTCTCAGGCTCCGTCTGCCCACAATCTCAGCCTGCTTTGTATAACGCGGTAATTAATTTTTTTAAACATTAACATTTAACTATAAAATTTTTTTTTAAACTTTACGTTAATTTTTAGTATTTGTCTCACGTGGCATAACCACCTGTTCTTAGCTAACAATTGTGTAGCATTTTTGAACAGTTCTTTGGTATTATGCCACCTCTGAGGCAATGTTCGTATACATTTTTTTATGCAATTACCTTTGATTTTAATGTATATATATTTCACATTATAATGTACTTCTCACACATGACATTACACTGCCCATTTTGGTATGACCAGCTACTTAGTTGCTAACGTTTTCGTGTAGCAACACTAAGTAGTGATCAGCTTCATATCATGGTACAGGCCACTTTCAATGCATATCTCAACTTTATCCATTTCACAAAGACCACTACAAATGCCATGACCACAACGTCGAGCACTTTAGCTCCTTTGGTCGTATACAAACACTGACAACGATCCAACCTGCTTAGGTTTTTTATCTTAAACCTGGCAAATTCAGAGGCGATTTACCTCGAAATCTTCACGCTGCGGCTCCAAAAACTTACACTGCTCTATTTTGCCTCACGTGCTATGACCGTCCACTAGAGCTAACAATTTGTGTAGCAATTCCTAGTGGTTACCTGGCATCATATCATTGTTGAAGCAACCAACAAGCATATTTAAGCCCAGCACTTATGGTTCATCATATTTTTGCTTAACTTGGTTCGAACTCTGTCATGCATTTCTTATCTAGCCTCGCAGAGAGGAATATTTTTTCTTTTTTTTCAGAGAGGAAAGTGTTGTAACGACACAAATCAATCGGTGACATATTGCGTAAATAAAATTCAAATCTATTTACGTTGCACCAATGAGAAAAAAGCAAATTGCCGTTTAACCACGTTAAACGACGTTTAACCAATAGTATGCAAGCACACATTGCATGCTATTTAAGCACGGTAATTTACCATGCAAGTCAGTTGTGACATTTGCATTCTACCTGCTTCGCGTATTTGCTCGATCGGCTGTCAGCGCATATTGCACTTTACCGGTTGTCAATCCCTACTCGTCTTGATGCGAGATACCAGAGAGACGAGCCAATTGAGTGCAGGACCTGCATGACACCATACACAACGCGATCACAGCTCAACCACGGGAGTCAACATTCAACCAGAGTCCACCCAAGGCTCTAGGACATCTTCACTTCGGAAGACTTCCAGCGAACGTATTACCTGGCCCTCTTAAGGGCCCCCATATCAGCAACTAATCTCTATTCAGAGCACCTTAACCGAGTTTGTAACGTCGTACGGCATTTACTTGAAGCCGGGGCGTTTACATATGACCGTTACACGTGCCTGTAATTTTATGTAACAGATTAGCTCTCAGTTTTAAGTAAACGCTCACGCACAAACACATAAACACGCTTATCCAGTGAATAGTCAGATGCTGCCAAATCGCTGTAATTTCACTAGGATGAGTGTACACTTGCATTAACTGATTACTCCTCAATTCAAAACAAACGAGAACACATACACACAGTCATGACGTACGCTTATCTAGTGAGTTGTCATTAATTGTCATTAAATCACTGTAACCTCATTGGGAAGAGTGTATACATGTAGACACATACACAAACCAATTTAACATACACTTTCCTAACATTTTTATAAAAAAACGTTATGATTAAGAGATCTAAAAACAAGTATAAATGAGGCGGTTTAAATTAATATTTCCACTTGACATATTGATTGTCAACGAAGTGTGTGATGTGTTTGGTATTGAAAAAGGTCTCCGTAATTGGAGACCGAAATATTTGCAAAAATCATGATGACAGTGGATTCAAATATTTCGGTACGCAATCCGAAAATCAGGTAAATTGTTTATATCCTGTCGCGCAACATGTTTCTTTTAAACCTAACCCATTAATTACTTACATATGTCAGTATAAACTAAGAATTGTAGAGTGTAGAAAAGGCAATTCATCCAGTAGACCGGTTTCGTCCTTATAGGGAACTCATCATGTACTGGCCAGAAGTTGCCGCGGACAGGACTCGAACCTCGGCACGTCTGCTTCGGAATCTGTTGCTCTAACCACTGAGCCATCCTGCCGCACACTACAATGCACACACTTTTCAGTTGTATACTAACTAATATCACCTGGTTACTCTATTTTTCCTTTAGGTGGAGCTCATATGGCATCCATTTAGACCCAAAGTTCCAACTAACCATCCACAATCGGTCATTACTGAACAGAAACCACACTACATGGGTAAGTGGTATTGAAATGAATATTTATATATTTAAACAAACATTGGTTGCAAAAGTGGTGATAACAATTATTATTATCTAGGTTGCGGTCTTGATATAAACACCGGACCCATTAATTACTTATATGTCAGTATAGACTGAGTATTGTAAAGAGTAGAAAAGGCAATTCATCCAATAGACGGGTTTCGTCCTTACTGGGAACCCATCATGTACTGGCCAGAATTTACTGCGGGCAGGACTCGAACCTGGGCATGGAACCTCGTGCTCTAACCACTGAGCCATGCTGCCGCACACTACACTGCACCCAATTTTCAGTTATATATTAACTAATGTAACCTGATTAGTCTATTTTTCCTTTGGCCAGTATATGATGATTTCCGAATGAGGAGGAAACCGGTCTACTGGATGAATTGCCTTTTCTACACTATACAATTCTTGGTTAAATACTGAAATATGTTATTAATTCATGGATCAGGTGTTTATATCAAGACCGCTACCTTGATTATAATAATTGTTATAACCACCCCCGTAAACAATATTCGTTTAATTATATAAATGTTAATTTCAATGCCACTTCCCATGTAGTGTAGTGCCTGTTCAGCAATGATAGATTGGGGATGGTTAGTTGGAACTTTGCCTCTAAATGAATTCCATATGAACTCCACCTAAAGGAAAAATTGACTAACCAAGTTACATTAGTTAGTATATAACTGAAAATTGTGCGCGTGTAGTCTGCGGCAGGATGTCTCAGTGAATGAAGCACTTGATTCCGAAGCCGACGTGCCCATATGCGAGTCCTGCGCGCTGGAAATTCTGGTCAGTACATGATGAGTGCCCAATAAGAACGAAACCGGTCTTTCGGATGAATTGCATTTACTACACTATACAATTGTTAGTTTATACAGACATATGTAAGTAATTAATGAGTCAGGTGTTTATATCAAGATCGTAACCTTCATTATAATAATTGCTATAACCACCGGCGCAACCAATGTATGTTTAATTATATAAATGTTCATTTCAATACCACTTCGTCATCTCGTTTGGTGTCTGTTCAGTAATGAGAGATTGGGGATGGTTAGTTGGAAATTTGAGTCTAAATGGAATTCATATGAGCTCCACCTAAAGGAAAAATAGACTGAACAAGTTACAATATTTAGTATATAACTGAAAATTGTGTGCGTGTAGTGTGCGGCAGGATGGGTCAGTGATTAATGCACCAGATTCCGAAGTAGACGCCCGCAGGTTCGAGTCCTGTCCGTGGCAAATTCCGCCCAGCACATGATGAGTTCTCAATAAGTACGAAACTGGTCTACTGGATGAATCGCCTTTTCTACACTATACAATTCTTAGTTTATACTGACATATGTAAGTAATTAATGGGTCATGTGTTTATATCAAGTCCGTAACCTTGATTATGATAATTGCTATCACCACCAGTGTAACCAATGTTCGTTTAATTATATAAATGTTCATTTCAATGCCACTTAGTGTGGTGTCTGTTCAGTTATGACAGATTGTGGATTGTTAGTTGGAATTTTGTGTCTAAATGCATGTCATTTGAGCTCCACCTAAAGGAAAAATGGACGAACGAAGTTACATTGTTTATTATATTACTGGAAAGTGTGTGCGTGTAGTGTGCGGCAGAATGGCTCAGTGCTTAGAGCACCGGATTCCGAAGCAGACGTGCCCAGGTTCGAGTCCTTTCCGCGGCAAATTTTGGCCAGTACTTGATGAGTTCCCAATATGGACGAAACCGGTCTACCGGATGAACTGCCTTTTCTACATTATAAAATTCTTAGTTTATTCTGACACACACATAAGAAATAAATGGGTCAGGTGTTTATATCAAGACCGCAACCTTGATTATAATAATTGTTATCATCACCCGCGCAACCAAGGTTCGTTTAATTATATAAATGTTCGCTTTATCGTATTTTTCAAGTTATTGCAATTTATTTACTTTTTATATCTATATTTAACATGTTTAATTATAGGGCAGTAGATAATTTTCTAAATCGTGTTTCATTTCATTTATCTCTATGAAGCCTATTGCACAAACGTTGATATCATACTTATTTATCGGAAACTTTGCAGAATCATCCGACATAAATGGAGAATTCAGCTAATCTCGATTCACAACGAGTATGCGGAATTCATAGGAAAGCGAAGCCAAGAATTCCGTACACTTCTCTAATTTGCCTGGCCATGGCAGTCTCGGCGAAGCCAGCATTAACACTTTTGGAGATTTTCACTTGGTTCATTGAAAACTTTCCATATTTTCGACACACTGAGTTAAATTGGAAGGTAAATTATACCAACGATATCAAATTATGCCATTTAGCTTTTAAAATTTAAAACAGTTTTCTATATTTTGTAAATATGAAATTGCAACAAAATATTTGTAATTTTAATAATTATATCTTTAACGTTTCTGGATTAGCACTCCTCTGGTACTTGTTTCGGAATTTACAAATTACGAAATTAGTATGGAACATGGGTAGGTTAACATTCATGAGACTCAACCAGTATATAACGCGGGTCACGCATTTAATGATTTTTTGAAATTTTTTACCAAAAATAACATGAGGGTGTAAATAAAATGAAAATTTTATGTAGAACACGGAATCTCCGAATATTAGTCCGTGCAAAATTGGTACATTCTCGGTCTACCATAAAAATTAAAATGTTTATATTTTCTATGTTTAATTTAAAGCAGTTGCATATATTTTTTATTAACGGCAATATAAAATTAACTTTATGCTTTTAAAATAGAATAAAAAGAATGTAAATGCTAACGTCTCTGCTTTAGAAAGTAGTTTATAATTTTATCCACAGCTTATTAAGTTTTACCATCCCGACATGTATGAATTTGATGTGGAATAAATCCATCAGTCAGAAATATATACATACAAGATTGATCTTTGCAACAGAGAATTTATGGAGATGCACCAGTTTTCATCGAGTTTAAAACAGTTTTCTTAACTAATGTAATTTTATTTTTGTGTCAAATGAAAGGAAGCGGTAATGATTGAGATGTCTTGTTCAGAAATTGGCATCGATTGTCTTCTATTCATACATTTATTATTTCAGAATTGAAAATAATATCCGTAAAAAAGTTTCGTTATGCAATGCATGTATCTGCGTCTGATAAGCTATTGGGTACCTTTTATTTGCCAGCGTCTATATTTTTAAGCCTGGCCTTTTCAATGTGCATGTTAAGAAAACAGTTTCACACTGCATGAAACATTAACTAAACAGGAAATATGTTAACACCCATTTTCCATGTTGATAATTTTACATTCTTTCGACATATTTTTATGTGTTACAGTTAAATGCTGTTTGTTGCGAAGAACTAATATATATGCAAGTATGTATTAGGTTTTGCGAACCTAGTAACAAATTAGTTCAGTTGTGACCAGAAGGATAAACCAAAGGCAGCATGAGACGGAAAGTATAATCTCATGCACATTCGTTTCGTGCTTACTGGCACGAAACAGTGGTACGAAACAGTAAGCACGAAACGAATGTGCATGCGAGATTATACTTTTCCGTCTTGCTTCCTTTGGTTTATCCTTCTGGTCACAACTGAACACTATTACTAGGTTCATAAAACTAATACATCTGCATATATAGTTCTTCTAACAAACAACATTATGTAATATATTGAATTGAATGATGTCATGCTTACCGCGAAATGTGATAACTGATATCGATGAAGGCCAGAGTGTATGGTTTAACTGGAGTAACAGGTGTTCGGAAATTGTTGTAATTCTCATTTTGGGTGAACTTTAGCATAAATTTATATCCATCAGGTTGGTGTCATGTACCGACTCGGAAACCATAGTGTTCGTATCCGGTACTCATCGATTTCAAAAAAGGTATCAGTTACTAACACAATGGCCATAGTGTTAGTATCCTTTACAGACTCGGTATATATATTATATAGTGTGAGTTAGCATTGAAGTCGTATTGTCGTTGACTTCAGATTATGTTAGCTTCACTATTACAGGTTTACACATTCGTCTAGGAGATTGTACCGTCCTATTATTCCACATTCTTCTACCAAATATATAGTGGTTAAAGGGCGTAATACCGGCTCCTACTGATGAGTCGCCAGTAAGCACGAAACGAATGTGCATGAGATTATACTTTCCGTTCATGCTGCCTTTGGTTTATCCTTCTGGTCACAACTGAACTAATTTGTTACTAGGTTCGCAAAACCTAATACATACTTGCATATTTTTATGTGGTTTTCAAAAGATTTCCGTGATACTTATTTTGGTTAACTTAATCCCATTTTTAACGCTAGTTTACTGAGTTGCTCTTTGTTTGTTCTTCACATCTACCTATGTTTTTCCTAATTATATTTAATTTTTTATTATACTCTTGAATACAGCATCGGTAAACAATCATTAATAATATCTAATATCCTTGCATTTATTCGTGTGTATATACATGCATGTATTAATTAACTTTGAAAAGGGTACATAATTACTTTATCAAATTAAACAATAATTGATTGCAAGTGTGGTAGTAACAATTATTTAAATCAAGTTTGCGAGCTTGAATTAAACACCAATTCCATTGTATTTAACCAGTCGTCAGACAACATAGCAAAACTACGGCCAGTCGCACGCACTGACGTGTTTCGATCTTCCATGATCGTCATCAGAGCAGGGCGGCAAACTGCCTATCGAGGATCGAATCGCATTGCATATATAATGAAATCAAAATTAGATATGCAATGCGCTTCGATACTCGCTAGTCAGTTTGGCGTCGTACTCTGATGATGATCATGGAAAGTCGAAACGCGTCAGTGCGTGCGATTGGCGGCAGTTTCGCTATGTTGTCCGATGACTGGTTAAATACAATGGGATTGGTGTTTACTTCAAGCTCACAAACGTGATTTAAAGAATAGTTTATCAAATGTTTCTCGGCTCATTAATTATTCGATGTTTTTTTTATTTTTCTATGCTAAAGAACGTAGTTAGACATACGTTGTCTATAAATAGGCGTTTTGAAAAAGTTCCGCGATTAAAGAGTGAACGCGGCAAAGGCGGATATTGGCGTTTAAGAACAAAAGATTTAGAATGGCAGGAGCAAACTTTAGCAAATTTGAGAACTTGGTGTCCTCCGTCATTTGCTGAACAAACACAGTCAGTACAACAACAACAACATTACCAAAACCATCTTTACGTTCAAGCAGAACAGAACACAATGCACCAACATGAAGAACAAACACACCAACAACAGCAAATACAGAATCGACAAAAAGAAAATCATTTTCAGCAGCAACAGCAAGAGGTAATTATGTTTTCTTATGACCAATTTAAATTCAGAATTGTTCAATCATTGTGATCAATTGAAAGTGTGCATGAGGTATTGCGACCCTAGTAACAAAGTGGTTCAGAAAAGAGCTGAAGGCTACATTAAGCTGATGATCTGATGTACACAAGCATTTCGATCCAACTGGAAACACATCAGAATATATATATATATATATATATATATATATATATATATCTGAGTGTGTACTTGTTTGCATGTAAAGGTCTTTCTCGCTGTATTGCAAAGTGATGTCTGAGATCTGGTTAGAGCACCAGATTCCGCAGCAGACGTGCCTGGTTCGAGCCCTGTCCGCGACAATTTCTGGCCAGTACGTGATAAGTCTCAATAAAGATGAAACCGGTCTACTGGATGAATTGCCTTTTCTACACTATACAATTATTAGTTTATGCTGACAAACTGTATGTACTTAATGATGCAGGTGTTTATATTGTTTACTCATAGTTTTCTAAATCAGGTTAATCTTGTAAATATGGTAGTAATGTGGAATATATATTAAATATAAAAACACTAATCAATTAAATTGGCTTTAGAATCGAGCTTCATAGCGTGAAGCATCATGCTGCAGTATTTTATGTTGTATTTCAGAACAGAATTTTGTTGGTCAATGCTCAATTCTCCATTTTGCAGCTTCTTCCGAGTGAAGTAGGTCGATCTAAATAAGAAAGTCGTTAATAAAGGTAGATTGGTTTTAAAAAGTTATATAAATGCGATAGCATTTGGGTTAGGGTTAGGGTTAGGGTTAGGGGTAGGGTTAGTATTTGGATTCTGCAAATCGTGAAGCATACAGCTGATTTTCATTAAGAAGATCATTTTTATTCGTCATGATAATGCAATTTGACCACTGGACAGGCAATTATGCAAGACGAATAAAATCTAACAAACATCAGAGATAATATAGTCTTTATTTGAGAGTTATCAGCAAATTGTTGGACTTACTATAATCAAGGTAACGATCTTAATATAAAAACCTGACCCATTAAGTACATACATTTGCCAATATAAACTAAAAATTGTATTTACTCCATGGGTCAGGTGTTTATATCAAGATTGTAAACTTGAGTATAGTAATTATTATCATCGGTCGCGCAACCAATGTTAGTTTAATTAAATTGTTGGAATGCTTGCAAGTAAACTCTTTCCAAACTTAATATATTATTAGATATAAAAACATTTACCGAACTGTTTGATAGCAATTTCTCCTGGTAATCTATCATTCGACTGTTGTGAGCAGGAATTTCAATAAAAATATACTAACTGTTGAAGTTAGTAATTGAAGCGTAAATTTTTATTATAATGACTATTAAGAAAGTGTGTATAAAAATTATTATGCATCTATGTTATTTTTAGTTAATATAAATAATTATCAATTTTTGAATTTTTTAATAATTCGTATACTCACAGTCGCTTAAATCCGCTGATAGCACTTCGTGCCCAACATCTACTAAATACGCGGTATCCAAACAGCATAAATATTCACCGTCCCAGATGAGAGTTGATGAGAAGAAATTCATTGACTCGATTAAGTATCATGCTGCAACCAGAGATATTGATCTAGACGCAGATAGTCCTATTCTTCCACACTCTATGTTATTATTTACAACAACCTCAACCACAATTTTGCCAACGTTATCCCTAGAGTCAATATCTTCCGGAATTCCAGTCCCTCAGAATCAACAAGAGTATTCAGAACCGTATAAGGTAAGTTAAATTTGGCAAGCAACTTTCATCTTTTTATGTTTTCTCCAAACGTTATTTGGCTAAAATTTTATTTTATTCTGCAATCTTTCTAAATGTGAATTGTGCCCGCCACGTAATGACAAATCAGTGCTGTTTGGTCTCAATTTAGTGCTTTAATTGTTAAATGACATGAAACGGATTCTTTCTCAATTAAATTGAGCATGCATTATTTCCCACACCTCTTTCAATAATACCATAAACCGGTCCACGTTAGGGCCTATTAATGATCTGTCGGTGAAGGCCACATAAACAAATCGCGTGCTACGAAACCATGACAGGTTTCGTGAATGTCAAAATGTACAAAAGAGGACGGCCAGCAATTACGTGTCGCCTATATATTAGTATTCACGTAATTTTATAAATGGTCGCAAAGCATAGCAAAGAATTATCTCGTTTCCAATTATTTAAACGTCACCTCCGGCACAAAGGGAAACATGAGGTTGATGGCCAAGGATTATTGCCAGTTTTCGGTAAATCTTTTATTGTTTACTTCGCTAATTATATAAGCAGCGGTATAGCTTAATATATGCATATATAATATATATGATCAACAGCATCTATCAGCTTTTACCTTCGAATATGATCTTAAAATGCTTGGCATCCTAAGGAGATAAAGCCATTTCATAGTATATATTTGAAATAAGGCACAATATAGGTTTTACAAATTTATCAGTTCAATATTTTTATCTTAGTCGTATTACAGTAATTCTCAAATTTCCGGTTTACCTAATCTCATCCTCTGTGCAATAGGTTTTATATATATATATATATATATATATAGAGAGAGAGAGAGAGAGAGAGAGAGAAAGAAAGAGAGCGGTTAGTAAAACTGTTGAAGTTATATAGCATTGTTCTATCGTTTGGAAATGACCGTTTACGGAGCCTACACCAGCGAATTTAATTTTTCATTTAAATATCTGTGTCCAAACCATATAACCATCTATGCATATATAAAATAACATGGAGACAACAACCTAGGTTGCATCTGTAATATTTTGAGTGATAGTGAGAGAGAGAGAGAGACAGACAGACTGAGATACAGATATAATTATTTATTCATACATATGCTTTATGTAAAGGCATATTTATATTGCTTTTATAATGCTAATTGTGTCCGTATTTATCTAGTTTTACAATCCTTCGAAAAAATTTGGATTTTGCTGTTAATTTAGGAGGAGGTGATGGCCTCTATAAAACGCCTTGCTGATGATTTCTTTAATAGTGAATCGGGATTTGGAACCTCTCCACCACCACCGCTGGATTCCGGTGCTACGCTAATGGAGCACAATGTTGACAATATTAAATTTGTGGAAAATAATGAACGAGGCATAAACACAGCCAGTGGAATTGATGCCATGTTAAAGTTTTCTAGGGAAGCACCAATGGAGGAAATTCTGGACCAAATAAAAAAATATTTGTTATTAGACATACCTTATACTTAATATAAAGTTTTATTATATATTTGACACCTTTTTGTGGCAATTTTATTTTTTGCTTATCTGTTACATTTCTGACAATTCAGTTCTCAATACTATATTATATTATTATATTGACAATTAAAAATGTTTTTATTCCATCACAGCGCATATCGTTCTTCATATACGTTGTTACTTATGTTGTACTCTGTCAGTTTTGTATGAAATTTACTATTCTGCTGTTTCAAATCTAAATCAATATATATGGTATTCACTACTTTTGTCGATTATTTTCCTGTTTTTAATTAATTTGGTATTTTGATTTCACAATCTGAATAGATGTGTTCGCACCACGGTTAAACGTTTACAACGGGAACACATTAAGTTAGATGTTAGAAAGATTTACTGCCAGAATAAATCTTATTCACGGTCCGTCTCGAAAGCAAAAGGATCATATAAAACCTGCGTGGATTATTGCAAGCTAAATTCTTTGAACAACGCCGATGCATATTCTATCTTCAACATAAATACATTGATTGAAAAGCTCGGTGGTGGAAATTGTGTTTCAGTAATCTACCTCAGACACATTCCGGTAGCGCCATAAAATATAGAGAAGACTGCTGGCATCATTCAATTTCGTCTAATGAAATACGGTTATATGCCTTTTGTTCTCAAGTGCGCCATTCAGACATTTCAGAATTTTATGAAAAACATTCTGCACGATCAATCATACTGCTATATGTAATGTCCTGATGACAATGATGTTAAGTTCTAACCTAGACTCTCATGCCGAGCATCTCATAAACGTCCTATCACACTTAGCAGATCACGACTTCCAAATCAATTGTGATAAAACAAGAAGTAAAACGAACTCCGTTGATTTCCTAATTCACCGTATTGAATCTCGAGTTATGCAGCTTTTGCCCTCTAAGGCCAATACAATCAAGAAAATTGCATGAACAAAACATTTGAAGGATTTACGAAAAATATAGGGAACTATCAAATACCATCGTATGTTCTTTCCCGGCCCATCAAAACTACTGTATCATTTATGTGGGCACCTGAGTAATCCAAAAAGACTAAGCAGAACTCTATTATTTCGTCGTCGTCGGATGACAAGTGATTGCTCCGTCATGCCAGCAACTAGTTAACAATTAACCATTATGCTAAGTCCTCCCTACTTTCAACGTCTTTTTATACTCACCACTAATTATTTGGAATTCGCAATCGTGCGTACGCCATGCCTGTATTTATGTGTTCTTGTTAGTTTTGGAGCGAGGAGGAATCATTTACTGCACGTGTACACTCATCCTAGTGATATTATAGCGATTTAACAACATCTGATGATTCAATAGTAGCGTACGCCACGCCTACGTGTGTGTGTATATGAGTGGGCGTTTGTTTGAGCCTGGAAAATAATCTCCTCCATATAATTAGCGACAAGTGAATCATTCGTTCAAGTGAAACTAAAGTGATAAATTTAAATTCCTCTTTGCTCACGTCAGACATATTTTTGCACTTACTTTCCTAAATGAAGTAAAATAAATTAAAAGTATAAGAACAATGGATTTCTATTAACTTACAGAGAGCAGGGGTTAATAATTCAATGTCTCCTAATTTATTTTTGGATTATCTTATAATTTTATCCTTGATTGCTTCTTACTTTATTGTATCTAATAACTCAGGTTCCATTGGTAGTGTAACGCCTTTTAACAAACATTTACGTTTGTTTGAAGAAAAGACAGGCAACTCTTTTTTGTATTATTACTACTAACTTTATTTCGCAGGAAATATTTAAATTTCTTTTATGCCAATTTTTAATTTTAATTTTAACTTCTACTCTAATGAATCAATTTTTCCTTATCTAATATAACTTTACTTACTCTTAATTATTTACTGTGGAAATTTTGCACCCGAGTATTCGCAGTATATTGTCCTTGCTTTACCGGGATGCCTCTCGTAGTTACTTTATTAAGCAAAGTAAGTGTACAAATAGGTCTAATGTGTGCAAAGTGGAATTGGCATTTATTACTCTAGTTTCACTTGAATGGATGATACACGTGCCGCTTAATATATGTAATAGAGTATTTCTCAGACTTAAACTCCAACACATACAAACAGGCAGAACTTACGCCTGTATAATGAATCTTCAAATGATTTTAAATAGCTGTAATTTCGTGAGGATGAGTGTAGATGTGCTTTTACCGATTACTCCTCAATAAAAAACAAACGAGAACACATTCGCACAGGCATGGCGTACGCGTACCTAGTGAACTGTCCGTATGTGTTATTAAATCACTGCAATTTCAATTCGCTGAGTGTTCACATGCAGACACATACACATACAAATTTTTCATACATTAACATAATTAAAAATCGAATATGCTTAAGAGATTTGAATGTCTTCGATCAACATAGCAAAACTACCGCCAGTCGCGCGCACTGACGCGTCTCGACCTTGCACGATCATCATCAAAGTACAATGGTAAACTGACTAGCGAGGAAAAGACCGCAACGCATATATATGGAAGGCAAAATTAGATATGCGCCTTTTACATCTAGTGGTCCCGCATACATGGTACTTGTCTGGATATGTCGGATGCACAATTTCTAAGCAGTGAAGAATATAAAATTTTTGCAGATTTCACCACATATATAGGTACATCAATTAAAAAAGCAATGATTGCGCTGGTGATCGTAGCAATTACACAAATCAAGTTTGCTTGCGTCAAGTAAACGTTATTCTCGTTTTATTTAAAGTCGTGGACCAACAAAGCAAAATTACCGTCAAGGGCACAGACTCACGCCTTTCTAACTAGCATGGCAATAATTCGAGTACGACGGAAAACTGACTAGCGGGGATAAAATCGCAATGCATATATATGGAAAGCAAAATTTGATTGAGTCTCTCACCTCTAATAGTCTCGCAAACATTGTACTTGACTATAAATGTCGGCTGTACAATCTCTATGCCATCAGGAAAATTAACTCTACAACATTCTTCACATATATATAGGCAATAAAATTAAACAAAAATTGATTGCGCGTGTAGTGGTAATAACAAATCAAGTTTGCGAGCTTGAAGTAAACACAAATCTCAATGTATTTAACCAGTCGTCGAACAACTTGACAAAACTACCTCCAGTTGTACGCACTGACGCGTTTCGATCATACGTGATCATCATCGGTGAACGACGGCAAACTAACTAGCGAGGATCAAAACGCATTGTGTATATATGGAAAGCAAAATTAAATCTGCGGTTCTCACCTCTGGTAGTCTTGCATACATTGTAATTGAATGGAAATTTAGGCTGCACAATTTGTATGCAGTCAAGAATACAAATTGCAATAATCAAGTTCTCGATCATGGTATACGCCTCTGACCAATTAGATACTTACATATGTCAGTATAAACTAAACACAATTTTCAATTATATACCAACTGATATTTCTTGGTTAGACTTTCCTTTAAGTAGAGGCTATATAGCCTCCATTTATCCCTAATGTTCCAACTGATTTTCACATTTATCACTATAAACGTAAACTACTGTTTTTGTAAGCTTATGATTCAAGAAAATGATATGCATACACACAATATCGTCTCTAAACATGCATGGTAGACATAAAATTCTGTATCGCCTACATTACAGAATATTAATCACTAGCATTAATTTGACATATAACATGCAAACAACAAATAACGCTAACTCACAAGCCAATGAACAATAACCTATCAAGCAATAAAAGTAATATCAATGTAAAGTTAAAGAATTATTAATAATAATTAGGGAGATATATTGTTGAAGAAATTAATTTACATCAAACCGAATGTCGCGATCGTGGCTCTAACTCAGACACATTTCCTTATATATTTATATAGATTTATATCTAGTAATCTTGAATACATTGTACTTGAATGGGAATAACGGTTGTTACATGTTTATGCAGTTACTAATATTAACTTACGCGAACTTCGCGAAATCTCTATAAAATATACAACAAAACAGTCATAGATGGTGTGGGTGATGAAAACTAGCATTTAAATCAAGTTTGTCAGCTAGAAGTAAGAATAATCCCTATCGCGCAAGCAAAACTACCGTCAGGTACACGACATAACATAATGATCACCAGTCCACTATTATAAACATTTTAGTGAGAATCAAACTGCTATTCATGTATAGGCTAAGCAAAATTATGTATGTGAATCACACCTATAATAGTACTGAATAGATTGCACTTACCTGTAAATTTAAGGCACACAATTTCTATGCGGTGCCGTAAATTAATCTTATGCGCCTGTCGGCACATTTATGCTATACATGCTATAGAAATAGTCATAGAATTTCCGGTCTGACAACCGACGGACACAAGCAAGTCAGCCCGGGAATAGTAGCATGAAACTTTCCGGTTCTAAAGAGACACAGTCATCACCTGGTTTCATGTGAAGCCTCTAGTTTGGTCTAACTAGGCTGTAACACTTAGGGTTTAATGCGTTGTGACAGAATGAGAATAAGCGTGTGAGTCGTGAAGGACAGTTTTCAGCCGCTGAAGGAAACTTTTGCCAATGGTATCTTGGCAGATATTGCTCATCAGCCTTGGTTGGCAGACTATATAAGAGAAGGTAAGCTCCGAACAAAAACCATCTTCACTAGGAATGGGCGACGTAGTGTTATTTTACAGTGCACATATAACCATGAACGATACAAATTATAATGATTATATATTGCGTCGATCATCACGCGGGATACAAACGGTCAACTTACCTCCTGAGTCATGCATGTTGGATAAGCGAAATAAAGCTACTGTAGGCACCTTCATCTCCGATTCTACCTCATTTCATACTCTTTCTTCTTCTTAATCTAGCAATAACGCTCTTATAGATACAATGAATATGGCTGGTGTTAATTATATCTTTGAGCTAAAATTGTGTTTCCAAAAATCGAAAGTAGTTTAAGCAGACTATCATTTATTAAACCTGGTTTATATTTTAACTTCGGCGCATTTAGTGTGTGCAAATTTAAACAACTTATACATTAAGAAGCTCTTGCACAAAAATTGGATATATTAGAGATCGATGTATGGTGTGTATCTGAAACCAGAATAAAGGATGCTACCTGTATTACAATGCTGGTTGCACCATCTTTATCTTCTCATTGTTAGCTTCGAACATCTTGTTCCACGAAGTTTTCTTAAGCCGGGAAATGAGGCGTAGGTATTGTCCTTAACACATGAGCTGAAGCCTTCTTAATTGAATGGTTCCCTGTAAATAACTGCCTTTGTGCGGCACGTTTATATAGTCTAATATAATCAATGCAAAAAGCGTAATCAACGTTGCCTTTTCGTTGAATCTGCATATGCTCCTGCTGATTGCAACGCCGACGAAATCAAGGACATTTTAACTCCGAACTAAGCTCCTTACTAAACAGCATAAATACTAAAGTTGAATACTAACGTTAGACAGAGTTTTACTTAGGTGGAAGATATACTTTATGCTCGAAACGCAACGATAATGATAAACGGCTTTTGGATAGCTGCGCGAAACATAGATTATATTTAAGTAGTATAAACTTCGGGCGCAGTGTAAGACTTTACTCTACATGGTGCCCTACAGCTCTCGGAAAACGGTGGACTAAAATAGATCATGTAGCATTTAGTCATAGAAGGCGTGGTTGCATCCAGAATTATCGTTCTGTTTGGAACACTTGTCGACTCGGACCATGCACTTATCTGTTGTAGAATTGCTCAAAAATTTTATTGGAAAATAAATATGAAAAAACCACAAATAGATGTAAACAAACTCTAACCACTGCCAATCCGATAATAATATGATATTCTCCAATCAAAGCCAAATGGTCTTGATGGCGAAAGTTCGATTTTGCTTTGGACCAAAATGTGTTCCACTTTGCACATTTCAGGTACTTCTGTATGTGGCATTGCAGGACTCCGGTGAAATCGTCTTTGATTCTCAGCGTATTCTATTGAGGTAATCGAGACAAGGCGCCAAATTGCAACTGGCTAGTCACATAATGATACTCATCGCGTTGTAAGACGCCAACTTAGGCACATTCTAAAAGTCGATCTGAAATCCTTTGGACTAGAAGGGCTTAATAGTTTGAAGAAGAGTTCGCATACTACAGTAACCGCTGTTTGTTCCTAATTGTCAGCGCAACAGGTCCGAAAAAATTAAAATTTAACGAAACTATAAAATGGTTGTAACAAACATTCAATAACCGATGAAATAAGTCATTTGTATAGGTGAGCCTAACACTTCAAAGATCAATTTTCTTGGACACCTGAGTCAGTTCCGATTCCCGAGATCATACTTGTATCAACTGTTTGGAATGCCAATCTCGAAGAACCATCAGAGTTAGAAAAACGGGATGCAATACTATCCCAGAACCTGACAATTTATTTCCCGGATCATTCAAGGGTGGTGGCGATATAATTTTGGGAGCATCGACTAACATTTTTCGTTCTATATGGAATGTGGCGACCGCACCACTTGATTAGAATGAGTCAACCATCATTCCTATCTTCAAATAGGCAATCGTAATTCGTGTGATAACCATCGTGGTATAAGCTTGAAACAGTCTTGCCTAGGTTATTTGTTTCCATTTTCCTACGTTATCGTAGAATTTTATGTGCATCACAATCTGGAAAAGAAGAGCTCGGATTCTGCTCAGGAGGATGTTGTAAAGGTTATATTTGCTTCCATTATCCAATATCCATCATCCACATAAAACATCATCTTCGTCATCACCATTATCATCAACTCCACTATTAGTATAATCATCATTAACAATACCACAATTGTCATAAACACAATCATCGTTATCAGCAGAATTACAATCATTATTTACATAATAAGCATTATAATAATCATTATCATCATCACCAGCATTATTATCACACCAAATATCATCATCGCCATCATCATCATGATAATCACAAACACCATCATTAATATCATCTCAAAAACCATCTACATCATAATCACTAATATCATCAGCATTATTACCCTCATCAACATCACAACTATTGTCAACATCCTCACCCTTAACGTCACCATCAATCTCAGTATTATCATTTTTGACAGTATCACCATCAACATTTCCGTTTTATTTATCATCGTCCTCATTATCATCACCACCACTATCGTTATTATTATTATTGTCACTACCACAATTGCCATCCGCACTATTATCATCATAATCATCTTCATCAGCATCACTTTTATCATCATCGTAATCATCAGCACCACAATAAATACTAGCATCATCATCACCTCCATTATCATTCATATATATCTCATCCCCATTAACGTCATCATTACCACCATTATTGTTATAATCAACACATTCACCACCACCAGTATCATCAACATCACTATCAATAACAACAATACTTTTTATCAACATCGGTGTTAACACCAACATTATCACCATAACTAACATTATCATCAATATTTCCATCCCCGTCAGTGTTAACATAATCATCATGAACACCATCATTATTATCAGCATCCTTATCAACATAATCACCATTATCATTAGCAACATCATCATCATCCTCATCATTCTAATAATCAATAACCCAAAAATTATTATGAGAATCATGAAAGCTAGAGTACCTTTCTCGAACCTTCATCATTTCATTCTGCCTTAAAGGTCTTGTTACAAGTTTATCTGTACGCGCTATTTCAATATACGCTAGTGAGACTTGGACCTTTAGAGTTAATGGTTTTATACGCTTACAAGCATTCGATCGTCCTTATTTGAAAAGCATAGCACATTTTTGTTACTAACGTAGACATCCGTGGACGTGTTCTTCGATTTGCTAAAAAGTACTCCTCGTTAGGAAAACAAAGGCGGCCATATTAATATCGTTGTTGACTCGGTCGGGTTTTGCGTATTCCCTCAATTTTGATGCTCAGTGCAGCTTTGTTCTCTATTCTATCGTCAGATTCGCGTAAGAAGCAAGGTTGGCAGATTTTGACTTGGTAAAAACGGTTAAAGTCACTTAAATACAAATTGGGTAATATAAGAACCACTCGTTTTTCTGGAGGGTCCACTTGTGCATTATATACCTTGGTTAGAAACTCTGCGCGATATGGCATCGAATCGAGCTTAGTGGCGATCTTGTTGCATCGTGCTCTGAAACTGAACATGAGAAATCTAAATGCATCCGCACTTGAGATTGACAATAATTTTGACAAGTTATGAAACTTGGTGCATTGGTGTTTGTCCCAATTTTGCAAACTTTATTAAAATAAATTTTATCGATACCCATGCATTCAATGATTGTTCTAGGGTGATTTGAATACATTTGGAAAAATTTGCATCCATTTTTTCAATTTGTCAATCATTTTTCAACTTTGTCAAGTAACTGATGAGACTATTTAGGCTCTGGATATGCTATTAATAGAATACGTATCACAATCATTGGATGCGGCTGATGACCATAACTTCACCTGTCTTTAGTTTTCATTATTTGTGTGACTGAATTGATGAAATCAAATTGAGGTTCTCCCAACCTATGCAAACCTGACTCAACGATTGTTATCACTACGCGCACAATCACTGATTGTTTAATTTTATTAATTGAATATATTTGAAAAGCTAAAAAAATTCTGATTCTGATTGTATATATATTTTGCATTCACTATATTCGGTAAAATACTACGTTTGCAAGATTACAAGGCCCGAATACCACACATACTCTAATGCTTTTCTTAAAAAAACTGAGCGATTTATTCCTCTTTAAACATGTTTCCATCTCGCTCTCATGATGGGCATGGTAGGTCGAAAAGCAGCAGTAAATTTGACTCACGGCATTTATCTATGTTGCAAAACACAATAGTTATCAATTTGAACAGCCTTTCTGCGGAGCTAAAAAAACTAAATTTGTACATGATCTATATACTAACCTATTTACTGGGATTGTGTGAATGTTGGAATGCGTGCATTTGCTGATGCATTTGCGTTGTTTCCCATTTGTAGTATAATACACAAATACCAACGCAACTTTATATTTAAGCGAAATATTTAGCCCAGTAAATCAAATTTATATAAAGAATTTGACAATACAAGCTTGTATTTTGTGTAAAAGCCATTTAATTTTTATAAACTTTAGATTATGAGTTACAAAGTTTCCGAATTACTTTGATACATACAGACAACTGAAGTAAGGCATAATTCAACAGTATATACACTCGAAAGGATTTAAACATAGAATGTTCTGGAATTTCAACGAATATTTTCTATTTTAATAATTTTCGTTCCAACGAGCTAGGATGGTTTAAACTTATCAATAATTGTTACTGTACGTTTGTCAGAGGAAACATCTTCCTCTACATACACGACCTACTAAAAAAGGCGACTAGTAATAGTCGTAATTCCTGTTCTTTGGCTGACGTTAAACCCATCCGGAAAGAGTTGTGCATACTGGTGCCCCTGACGTCGAAGTTTGCCACCTGTAATGCTGGTTCTTCTGATTTTCATGGGGCGCGGTGGTCTTGTAACTCACCAAAGCATGATTTCGATGCTGTAGACAACGCGTATTATGAAAGCTGCTGGTTTGACGTTGCTGCCTGTGAGGTAGAATTGCAGACACATAAAACTCGTCTATGGAACGAAGCTCCTGTAACTCATCAAGTCTTCGGTCTCGTTTTCCATCCAGATAAATTGAGGAATGCAACTATCCAAATTCACACAATCCTCCAGGCCTTTTGTCATCTTCTTGACCTTATACGGTCCTTTGTAAAATGGAATAATGCAGTTCTTCCTATTTTAATTAGATATATAAACATTCGATACCGATCTTAAATCGGAGGACAAATAGAATTTGATTTATACTTTTCTGGTTTTTGTCGGAGCTAAATGTCACATCTTATCACTAAGTGCTCTAACAAACCAATCTATGTAACTATAGGCCAAATCAAGACTACTTGGAGTTGTAGAGGCTCAAACCCTATTAGTTAATGAGAACCCCAATAATGCCGAATCGGTTTCAGTCTTAATACGCCTATTTGAGCCTGATAAGCTAATTTTCTTGTCCACATCTATTAAGTTCATGCCTACAATATCTTGAGCTAATTTGCCAGTGTCCTCGAACTTAATATTAGCTTCCATGGTAGTCGAACTTAAATATATATTTGATAACTTTTTACTAGGCAACGGACTGTGTACTTCTTACATTGTAATACATCCGAATCAATAATCTGGAAAGAAATAAGACGCGAAAAACAGAATTATTAAATTACTTGTTTCAGAACGTTCCCAATATACACGCTTCAAAACACAAAGATTATAGGAGGTTTTTATTGTAAAATAATGAATTGTATACATCAAAATGTAGAAAACGATAAATACAGCTTGCTAAAGAATGTCACGCCAGAACAGTTACAGAATACCGAACTCAAATAACGCACATTTCAATAGTATATGTACCGTAAACTTGAAGTCGATGCGGTCAACAACGCATCTTGTGAAAATTTTCTGCTTTGAATTTTGTGTCTGCGTGATCGGATGCACGCATCAGATTGGAAAGATGGTCATTCAACTCATCTAGTAATTCAGTCTTATCCTCAATCCAGATAAACTGGAGAATGCATACACATGCGAAACCGATCTTAGATCAGATGACACATAGCATTTGGCTTTTACTTTTCTAGTCTTTGTCGGAGCTAAACGACACATCTTATCTCTACAAACCAATATACTTAGCTAGAAGCCCAATTAAGACTACTCGGATTTTATATTAAAAGATCTCCAGGCAACCTCAATGGTTCTCCATATACCAACTCTGCTGTTGAAGTTCCTAATTGGGCCCTAAATCTGTTGCGCATGGCAAGTAATACTATAGGAATATCGTGTAACCAGCTTGTTCCACTAGTTCACCTTAACACAGCTTTCAGTTCACGATGCAACCTTTTTACCATCCCAATCGCACGTGGGTTGTATGCGCTAGTATGCAATACATTTATTCCCATGTTAATGAAAGATCTTACGAAAAGCTCTGACACAAATTGACTGCCGCGATCACTAGTGACTCTTTCCGGAAAACCATAACGGGATAACCAATTATGTAGGAACGTGAACAAGACTTCTTGCGCTGTCATATCCTTCAAAATCGCTACTTCGAATTGGCGACTAAAACGATCTACCATTGGTAGCAAAAATCTCTCACCGATGACTTCAGGCATCTCAACAATGTCTGTGTAAATGTCTGAACCGTCCAGTTGGTATCCCAATATTCTGTATCTCGGTTCTAGTATGTCTCGAAACCTTACAAGTTTGACACTTGACAAAGGCTCTTACCCATACCCGTATGTCTTTAGACATGTGCGGCCATACGTATCCATCTTTAATTAATCGAATGGTGGAATTTATAAATGGATGTTTCAAATCGTGTAATTGTTGGATAATTTTGGCGCGTAACTCCAACGACACATATGGTCGTGGTCGGTCTCTGGACGTTTCGTATAACAGCCACTTCCATTCAGGATTTTGCGAGCATATCCTGGTCTCTTGGACAAGACTAACGTAAAGAGATTCAATCCTTGCGCTTCCTCGATTTGATTAACTAAATTGTTTGGAGAATCATCTAGATTCTACAATGGACCTTGACGTATCAGCTCAACATCTGCTTCATTCGGTGTGCTAAGTACATTTGCTACCACATTCTCTTTACCAGGAATATGAGTAAAGTCGAACTCTGCTAATCGAGTCATCTTCCAATTTACCCTTCGAGAGTAATTAAGCCTCGCGGTTTCACCAAGTATGCTTATCGACGGCTTGGGATCAGTCAATAATTTGAACAGATGACCGGCTAAATAATGCTCAAAATGTAGCACTACAGCATACACAACAAGAAGCACTTTTCCAAAAGTGTCATACAGTTTCTCTCGATCATGAAGCTTTCGGGTATAAAACCCAATCGATCTTACCATATCCATGTCCAAATGCTTGCAGCGTTCCTCACACGATCGACTGGAATCTATTAAAAAAGGGTTTGTCAAATAAAATAAAAGCTGTACAATGGAAAGTTGTGAAACAAATTAGTCCTATCTCCTGCACTATATACGCCACTAGATTGCAGTTTGTATCACTGAAAACTTTATGAATTCGGAGGATTTGCTAATGCATAAAAGTTTTCCATTTGAACCAATGGACTGGTGCTTATATAAATCCAATAAGAAAGAGTCATTAAGTTGGATCTTAATCTGGACATTTGGCAATATCTCCTCCTTTGGTGGGGAATGTTGCGAGCAAGTTATTCTCTTTTTAGAAAATTTACAAAATTTAAAATCAATTGTCAAAGAGGCTTAGAGAAATGCCTCCATCTAAGATGTCTTTTAAATTTTTATCTACTGAACTAGATAGTCTACAATCCTGCTGATATTTTCAATTTTGATTATGATAATACTTTATCATGGTTGAATAAAAGACAAGGACAATTGTTATCAGCAGCATAACTTCTTGGGACTTTTATCTCCAAGTTTTGTATTATTAAAATTGAAATGATATGCATTATATCATCATATTAGTCAACAATACATACAATCAATTGCTAGTCATGGTTCTCATTTTTTTGCATAATGTTGCACTCGAATTATACCTTCATTTTTCCTATTTTTGATGAAGAATCTATCACTCTTTACAGAAAAACTTCCTGAAGTTAATATATTGTACAGTACAACTAGTGTGATTTACTTATCTACATGAGACTAATTGCACATACTTATGTGATGCGATATCTTCTTTATATTGCACATTTTACAATATTATTATTTGATGGAACACGTGTGGTTTGAATCCAAATAAAAATATTCTATTCTATTCTATATAAACCCTCGTAAATGGACAATTCTGTAGGACTTCTTCAGTCAAACGCTGGAATTTTCCAAAACAAATGGCATTCGAAGAAATTGAATTCAAAATTGAAGTCAAGGATATATATATATATATATATATATATCTTTATATGCCAGTATACATTTGGTACAGCAAAATTAAGCAACTGAAATTGATTAAGTAAACCTGTATCATCACTTTATTAGAGATTAAATAATTACTTGTCTGAATATTTTTAGGATAATTGCGCCGGGTTACAACTGATTAGTTTTTTGAAAATATTTTTTGTTTCAAATATTTATCAAACGCTCACATTAATATTTTATTATACTTTATAGCCCATGGATTATATTTAGATCGACCATTTCGGCCGTATTCTTCTCGATGTTCCTTCCTTTATTTATAGACATCAAAGATTTTCATTTTATTAAGTGGATATACCAAAGTCAACATGAACGAAAGTTATCATCTAATGTACACATGTGTTTCGTGCGTATTGAAGACTCATCAGTGGAATCCGACAATGCACCCTATACCATTTATTTATTTGATCAAGAACCTTCGTCTAAACAAATTCTTCGCAGGCGTGAGCCATGATATTATGCAAAATTTGCATAAACCTTAAGTTTTGCAATAAAAAACATTAATTACGCAGATAGTAACAGCAGCCCCTAAAATAATGTTTGCGAGACTGATATACACACTAATACAATATAATTCAAACAGACACGGTAAATAGTAAAATTACTGTTAGACACAGAATTACGCGTTTAGAAATTCAATGTTTATCAACAGAACAGGACTTGGAACCGGCTGATGAGGACCAAATAACAATAAATATTAAAGGAGAACAAAATTACTTTAATTTCAAATCTAGTAATCTTGCATAAATTTTATTTGACTGAGAAATTCAGTTGCATAATTTTTATGCAGTCACGAAGGTTAACTTTACGCAACCTTCGCCAAATCTGTATAAATTATTCAATACAACAATCAGAGACTGCGCGGTTAGTGAAAACTAGTATTAAAATCAAATTAGCCAGCATGAAGTAAGCACAATCCTCGTCGTAGTTAACCAGTCGAACAACAGTAAAACTAACATCAGTTATACGAAATAACGCAATTCGATTTTCTATGATGATCATAAGCACATGATTATGAACAGATTATTGAGGATCAAACAGCTAAGCAAATTATGTATGCCAATCAGACCTCTAATAGAAATGAGAAGATTGCACTTGCGCTGAAATGTCGGGAACGGAATTCCGAAGCAGTCACTAACATTAAACTTAGGCACATATCGGGACTTATATTCCATACTGTTCGATCTTCAATGATTACTTCAATTAATTAAATCGCGTTTGCGATCTCTAAGTGAACAATGTACCATTGAATCCAACTAGTCTAAAAATATAGCAAAACTGCCATCAGTGACACACTATGAGGCGTATCGAACAAAAGGGAATACATAAGGAATACAAAATCAGATATGCGGTTCTCATATGTACACATATACAAATATTGTTCATGACAAGAAATGTCGGCTGAATAATCTATACGTAGTTACGAAATTTATATTCATGCAGCTTTCTCCACATGTCCATAATTTATACAATCCAAAAATAATTGGTTGCGCGAGAAGTGTTATTGTATCTTTAAATCAAGTTAGCGATCTTCGTTGTGTGACTTAAATGCCACAAGCTAGAAAATTCGATTTAAACAACTTATAGCAATTATTTGAATAAAGTCTTAGGTTTTTAAATGAGCAATTCGTCTTCTTCGAATGAATGTAGCACTGCAACTTTTCAATACTATGCATTCACTGAAGTTTGATCCCCGTTAGTCAGATTTCCGTCTTGAATTTACCGTGTGCTTAAGAGAAAAGTTATGAATTCAATATAATACAAATATTTATTAGAAAACGACATTATCAATATGACAAATATAAACAGGATATCAACAAGGTAAATGAAAAATTACACTCGCTTTTTATTTAAAGGACAAAAATCTGTAAATGTATTGGTATATAAAATAACTAGAAATTAAAACGTCGTGTTTTAATGCAAATATTGAAAATTCATTGAAAATTTATGCCATGAAAGTTACAAAACAAAAATAATGTTCTGTATTGGATAATTTATGCAACAAGAGTACCGCTTTTTAAAATAATCAAACAAATAAAATCACCATATTTTTGTATAGCAAACGAGAAAATATCTTTAAACATACGCATCACCACTGTAATATTTGTTCAAAAGTAAGAACACACATATAAGAGGAACATAAAAAGCGTGAAAAAACCAAATACAGGCCCACTGAGACAAAATCATGAAAAGATTTAATGACTCAAAGTTAAAATGTATATTCATATGTCTATAGAAATGATTAAATGAACAATTTCTCTAATGTTCTTCTTGAATACGAGCTTTAACGAAAGTCTTCGTACAATTGCTATGAGCAAAAAACGAAATTTAATAGATTAAGGCTGAAATCAATTAACTGCGTGTTATCACCACCTGCGAAACCAATACAGTATATATCCATATATATATTCAATATCACATCCCCGAGTAGCGAGACTTGTATTTGGTGGTGGTGATTGTATTGATGTTTCCCATTTTGCGGGTAATAGTCGCAACTGATGGAGGGATAATGCACCGAGCATTCGCCAAATGGGACTATTAATTCGGCACGCCCTGCCTCAACACGCCACTATCCGTCTTTGCCATGTTCCCCATTTCAACGTGGCATTTTCTCAAAGCGGTCATTTAACGACAACCTGTGTCGTATGGAATTCTTTAACACAGAAAACAACGAAGAAATACAAAATGCAAACAAAATGTGCAAAGAAACCAACGAAATTCAAATTTTTTTACTGCTTATTAGCGAATAGATACGTGCATGCATCGTGAAATAGACATTAGAAGCCAGGGTCCACACATCACGTGCTACTAGATTACTCTGAATCATATTAATTAGAAAAATTATATATTAAACGTATCAACATACATGACCTTACAGTCTAGAAGCCAAAGATTTGAGAGAGGTAGAATAAATGCAATCTGAATCCGTTATTTCGCCATAAACCTAAGTCGAAAGGAACTTAAAAATCAATATTATCGAATATCGTCTTCATTGATTGATACTTTCACGAGAACCTTTTCACTTAGTGTGTAAGTTAAACAAGCTATTTCTTTAGACACAATAACCAGATTATTTCAGCAAGAAAAGGGAGTTCTTCTGTGAGTAAGTGTTTTGATTCTCGATGGAAAACGCGCTAATTTATACACTCTAGATTACATTAATTATTCTAAGTGATTTCCTGAACCAGTTTTAGCAGGCATATTATCCAAGCAGCTTAAATTAAGCAAAGACGCTGAAAAAACCATAAATAGGATTATTTAAGTTATTCTATAGGAGGTTCATAAACTGAGACATAATTTTGTTTAAATTGTATATTTCTTTCGGAAGAGTATGTAGCTGGTTGGTTCGCTGCAGGCATGCGTAAAATACACATACACAGGTATATGTATTTGTGGTATAATTCGAATGTTTAACTATGCAGACGATATCGTACTATTATTCGTCAATCGAGATGCAGCTTGGGTCACATTGAATAGATTAGCAGTAGTTGATCCGTCTCTCGGTAAGAAATTTGCACCCTCTAAATGTAAGATACATTTACAGGATCACCCACCACTCACTCCAACTCTGTGACTGCAGAGTCAAGACCTAGACATATTTGACAGGTTTATATATCTCGGGAGCTCTATCAATAACTTAGGTAATATGCCTGCCGAGGTGAGAATGAGAATCGCGAGCATTTCACACTGCCCCAAAGGTCGTGTTTACATTGTATCTGTACGCGCAATTTTAATATACGCTAGGGAAACTTGGCCTCTTAGAGTTGATCATTTTAGACGCTTACAGGCATTCGACCATCGTTGTTTTAGAAGAATAACACTTGTTAGTTACCAGCAACGAATAACCAACGTTGACATCCGTAGACATATTTTTGATCTGCCGACAAGTGCTCCTCGTTAGAAAAACAAATAAGGTTACAACAACTTCGTTGGCCCGGTCACGATTTGCGTATGCTCACATTTCGATTGCCCAGTACAGCTCTGTTCTCTCATCCAGCACCAGATTGGCGTAAGGAACAAGGTGGGCAGATTTTGACATGGTAGAAACAGTTGAAGCCACCTAAATCCAAATTGGGTAGTATAGGACCCACTCGTCTGTCAGGATGGGGTCCACGTGCGGCATTGAATCGAGCTCAGTTGCGATATTGTTGCAGATGTCTAGTAGAATACTCTTCGTAACATTCTTTTCTTAGAAAGGCAAAGTTAGCTACTCTCTTTTCCTCTTCTATCCTCTCTCTTTCTTTCTATATCTCTCTTTCTCTCCCCAGCTTGCTCTCTTTCCCCCTCTCTCGCTCTTTTTTCACTCTCTTCCTCCACTCCGCCCGCTCTCTCTCTCTCAGTTTTTTATATATTTTTTCTAATGGTTATATGGCAGTGAAACATTAGTCACATTTGGCTTCTGTATGTATGTAGACTAGTTTCTTCTTTATTGGGAACAACAGAATTTACCACGGAAAGGGCAGTCCACTTTGGAATCTGTTGCTCTAACCATTGTGACACGTTGCTGCACGCTAAACACAATTTTCAGTTATATACTAACTGATGGTTTTAATACTAGTTGGAGACTACATGACATCTCTTTAGACCTACTGTTACAATTAACCACCCCATTCTGTCATTATAGACCAAACACCACTCTACCTGTGGAATTGGTATTGAATTAAACACTTTTATAGTTAATCAATAAAATTTAAATCAAGGTTGCGATTTTGATGTAAACACATTTTCCATTGTAAACTAAGCGTTGTATAATGTAAAAAAAACAATTCATCCAGAATACCGGTTTTGTCCTTATTGGGAACTCAATATGTACTATCCGGAATTCTACGTGGGCAGGGTTCGAACATAGGTACATCTGCTTTCGAATCTGCTGGTCTAACCATTGCTTGTAATGTAAGCACATCTGATAATAAAAGTGACATTGAATCATATTTAAATCATTCAAAAATTAATCAAATAATATCTTTAGCCAAAAGCACGAAGCATTATTTAATTCAATATTTTATAAAAATGTAAATCCTGCACAATATTATGTTAATGCGTGCAAGAAAATTATACAATCAACATTCCGTTCCACTAGATTATAGTGATTTATTTACGGCAATAGTCGAGTTTCAGTATTTTGATATCATTAGCAGTTGATAAATCATTATCGTAATTAAAGGCAGACCAGGTAGGATAATTCACAGGAATTCGGTGTATAAAAAGAAAGAAGATAATCATTTTCAAAAGAATTTTACAATAGTTGCATAATTCCACAAGACTGGTAAAATTAAATAAATTTCATGAAAGTAAAATTCTTTGAATCACTTACAAAATGTAATCAGACCGTTCGTAATATGCGGAAGTTTTCCGATATCTAATTGCCACCAGAGTCATTGTTGGTTTCTCTGAAGCTTCCATGGCCAGACAAATCATCAAAACGTATGAAATTCTAGGCTTCTATATACAGTGAAATTTGTGCAGCTGCCGTCCAGTCACACCAGTAATGTTTACGCCATGCGCTTTATTAGACTGCCTATCTACAAGCCCTTTTAATGCGTAAGAAATATCATATTTTAAGTTTTACAATTAAAAAATAATTGCGTAGGTGATAAAAACAATTGTTCAAATAAAGTTTGCCAGCTTCATAAAAACACCAATCCCATTGTACATAACCAGGCACACAACAGCACATATAAAGGTAAATCTTGATCCAACATCATTTTCAGTCAATCAGCTGACAAAAGGCTCAAAAATGAAGGGACAAGTGAGAACCCATCAATCAACGCCAATAAGCAGAGCAACTGAAAACGAAAAAAATTCAAGATTTTACCGACCTAAGAGTGCTATCTATTGTCCCGCACAAGAAAAATGCGGTCAAATCCACAATAAGGACAGCACTGAGAAAAAAGCTTCAACATTCAAAATATACCATTAGTCACACGAACATACGCGTTATGACTTTCCATCGGAGCACGAAGGGACACTGACTAGCGAAGATCAAACCGCAAAGCATATTTAAGGCAAGCAAAATAAGATATGCGGCTGTCATCGAGCCAAAATTCGTAGAGACTACGATTTGCAGGCTTAAAACACAAGGTGTGCATCATGAAAAAAAGATATCAGACATAAATGACCTAGGTAAAACTGTCCAAAAATCCACATCTCGATTTGGTATGAAATTTAAAATCATTTATTAGATGTACTCAAAATTTCCGGGAAAACATCACGATTAGCAGACCTGCAATTCTTAGTGCGCGCAACGAACCCATATTGGGCAAAATTGGCTCTGTTGAAGGTACCAAAGCCTACATTGGAGGCCCTGTGATTAGTAAATCTAAAAAACTAAGTGAACATCATGTACCCACACCTGAAAACCATGACCAATGCGCAGGTGCAGAAGCCTAAATGTCTACATCGGAAATAAGACGCCGTGTTCAAAGATGTGGCGTGACGCATCATGAACATACATCAGGATAACTTAGCTAAGGTGCAGGTGCTGGATACTACACTATATAGAATATCGGCTAAAATACAAATATCAATAGTAAGAAGACGTTGTACCCAAGGTTGTGTAGAGACAATACATTTCACAGACCAACAACACCTATTGCCCATTTAATATAATCAAGTTTGCGAATTTGATATAAAAACCTGACCCAGTAAGTACATAAATTTGTCAGTATAAACTAATATTTGTTTAGTGTAGAAAAGACAATTCATAAAATAGACCAGTTTCGTTCTTTTTGGGAACTCATCAGGTATTATCCAGAATTTTCCGCGGAGAGAGCTCGAACCTGGATATGTCAGTTTCGAAATCTGATGCTCTAACCCTGTCAGCGGCAAATTCGGGACATTACGTGATGGACATTACGAAACCGGTCTACTTGGTATTTTGATTTCACAATCTGAATAGATGTGTTCGCACCACGGTTAAACGTTTACAACGGTAACACATTAAGTTAGATGTTAGAAAGATTTACTGCCAGAATAAATCTTATTCACGGTCCGTCTCGAAAGCAAAAGGATCATATAAAACCTGCGTGGATTATTGCAAGCTAAATTCTTTGAACAACGCCGATGCATATTCTATCTTCAACATAAATACATTGATTGAAAAGCTCGGTGGTGGAAATTGTGTTTCAGTAATCTACCTCAGACACATTCCGGTAGCACCATAAAATATAGAGGAGACTGCTGGCATCATTCAATTTCGTCTAATGAAATACGGTTATATGCCTTTTGTTCTCAAGTGCGCCATTCAGACATTTCAGAATTTTATGAAAAACATTCTGCACGATCAATCATACTGCTATATGTAATGTCCTGATGACAATGATGTTAAGTTCTAACCTAGACTCTCATGCCGAGCATCTCCTAAACGTCCTATCACACTTAGCAGATCACGACTTCCAAATCAATTGTGATAAAACAAGAAGTAAAATGAACTCCGTTGATTTCCTAATTCACCGTATTGAATCTCGAGTTATGCAGCTTTTGCCCTCTAAGGCCAATACAATCAAGAAAATTGCATGAACAAAACATTTGAAGGATTTACGAAAAATATAGGGAACTATCAAATACCATCGTATGTTCTTTCCCGGCCCATCAAAACTACTGTATCATTTATGTGGGCACCTGAGTAATCCAAAAAGACTAAGCAGAACTCTATTATTTCGTCGTCGTCGGATGACAAGTGATTGCTCCGTCATGCCAGCAACTAGTTAACAAATGCCATTATGCTAAGTCCTCCCTACTTTCAACGTCTTTTTATACTCACCACTAATTATTTGGAATTCGCAATCGTGCGTACGCCATGCCTGTATTTATGTGTTCTTGTTAGTTTTGGAGCGAGGCGGAATCATTTACTGCACGTGTACACTCATCCTAGTGATATTATAGCGATTTAACAACATCTGATGATTCAATAGTAGCGTACGCCACGCCTGCGTGTGTGTGTATATGAGTGGGCGTTTGTTTGAGCCTGGAAAATAATCTCCTCCATATAATTAGCGACAAGTGAATCATTCGTTCAAGTGAAACTAAAGTGATAAATTTAAATTCAATAATTCTGTTTTTCACGTCTATTCCTTTCAAAGTTATTTATTTAGGTGCTTTGCAACGTAAAAGGTTTCACATTCCGATTGCCCAACATTAAGTATCAAATTAATAAATAAATACGATCAACATGGAAGCTAATCTTAGGTTTGAGGACACTAGCAAATTAGGTCAAGATATGGCAGGAATGAATTTAATAGATGTGAATGAGGGTAGAAATAAAGACTGATCACGACCTGGCATCTATGGGGTTCTCAGACAACAATAGGTTATGAGCCTCTACATTATGGCTGGTTTAGAAAAAATGGAGGATACAGAGCAGTTAGACTTGAGAAATATAGTTTAAATAATAATTCTGAGGAATTTAGTTGTTCTAAAATATATGATCATGTGGCATATGTGGATTGTACGTGTCTGGCATCTCAGAGGCTCTCTTTTGTTAGTGACCAAAGGGCCTTTGTAGTATGAACTTAATAAATATGGACGAGAATGCTAGCACATCGGTGTATCAAGAATGAAAACGACTTGGCCATTACCAAATCCGAGATAAATCAAGTGAATGCTCGACCAAAATTCGTCTCCAAGTCAAATTATAATGGTAGGCGGCGATCGAGATCTCCGCAATCCTTTAATAAATATGCTCCAAAGAACTGGTGTTATAACCACCAGAAGTTTTTTATGCTTGCCAAGTTTGTCTTTGTCGTTCCGAAGAATTTCCGAATGAGTGTCAATTTCCACAGCTGACGGAGAGGACAACAGACCGCAGGCACAAGGGTGCATCAGTATCGGGAAACGTTTGGCGCAGGAAGTAGAAGACCGTACTTTCTGCACATCAACGGCATCAACGGCGCTACAGGGAAGAAGCCAACTACAATCCGACATCCCTGTCGACTCTTTTCGTCCACGTCGAATTTTTCACATGGAGAACCAAACAGACAATGCCGGTCGCAATCACCAGCCTACTTGTTTGCATGACCCGGCCAAACAGCCAAACGAACTTCTGCACATTCTTGATTTCAAAACTGGCGAAGAGTTCATCGTAGACACAGGTGCAGCAGTCTCAGTTCTCAAAGGTGATTCAATGGACGAGATGTCGCTAGGCGTTCTTCTCGCAACAGCTACAGGCGAGCCCATACCAACTTATGGCTGCCAATACCGCACACTCAACATAGATCTACGACGTGAATTTTCCCACAACTTCATCATTGCCAAGGTCTCACATTATATAATAGGCCTTGATTTCCTTCTAAAATTTCGGCTCATTGTTGATCTTGCCAATCAAAATATCATCGACCCTACCACCGGACTTGAACAAAGCTTTTGGAAACTTGCCTCCGAGCGTTTGGAGTTACAGGTCATTCAGCCAACCCCAGTGCATCATTCAGCAGAGATATCAGCAGCCCTTCGAAAATACAAATCGTTTTTCGATCTTAACAAGTCAGAGCTACGAGCCTCCAACACGATGCATCATATCGTCACAGAAGGACAACCTATTGCACTCAACAATCGACCACTGGCTCCTGCTAAGCTGAAAGCTGCCCAAGAAACTTCTCAAGGCTTTTGGAAGAGGAAATCACCAGACCATCGAAAAGTTCATGGGCGTCACCTCTGCACTTAGTCTCAAAATCAAACGGATCGTACAGAGCCTGTGGAGACTACCGTAAGCTAAATTCAGTGACAAAATCTGACGCATATCCTATTCCAAATATCAACACTTCACTTGAAAAACTCAACGGCAGCAATTTCTTCTCCGTGATTGACCTCAGACAAGCATACCATCACATACCGGTAGCACCAGAGGATATCGAGAAATCTGCAGTCATCACTCCATTTGGCCTTTTTGAATATCTTTACATGCCTTTTGGACTCAAGTGTGCTACTCAGACATTTCAAAGATTCATAGACAACATACTTCGCGACGACTCTGCTTATTGTATGTCATATCTAGATGACATTATGGTATTCAGTCCAGATCTAGTATCTCATGCGAAACATCTACGAAATGTCCTCTCACGCTTATCCAACCACGGAATCAAGATCAACTGTGACAAGACGCAGATTGCAACTTCATCCGTCGACTTCTTAGGGCATCGTATCACGGCCCAAGGTATTCAACCGTTGCCGTCAAAGACGAATTCAATCAAGAATATCAAGTCACCAAGGACTTTGAGCGATTTGCAGAAAATCCTGGGAGTACTAAACTATTATCGCAAGTTCCTTCCAGGACTTTCAAAACAACTTTATCCTTTGTGCAGGCACCTGCGGAACCGAAAAGGACTTAGCAAGAATTCCATCATTGCTTGGTCATCCGAAGACGAGGAATTACTTCGACTTGCCATCAACTCGTTAGCAAATGCCACAATGCTAACGCATCCAGATTTCGAAAAGCCATTTCTACTCACGACAGATGCTTCTGAATTCGCTATTGGAGCCAATTTGGAACAAGAGATCGACGGAGTTCGGAAGCCTATCAGTTTCTACTCGCGTACTCTCCAACCAGTAGAAACGAGGTACGACACTTTCGGCCGAGAACTTCTCGCCATCCACGACGCAGTGCGCCATTTTATCAGCATCATTGGCAGTAGCAGATTTGTTTTTTTCACAGATCATGCACCACTAGTTGGCGCACTTCGAAACGCAACTTCATTTATCGCCAAGTACACTGCCAGAGTGGAAAGACAGCTTTCTCGTCTAAGCGAATGGCAATTTGACGTCTTTCAGGTCAAGGGCAAACAGAAATTCAATGCAGATGCCCTGTCCAGGCCAGACGTCTCTCTACAACCACCTTCGCCGTCACCATTCACTGTCAACTCCGTGGCACTCAGTGAACCTGCACTAACGCCAACTCTCCTGCGAACGGAACAACGCGGTGACATTCACATTTAAAGATCAATAGCCCGTCACCCAACCAAGTTCATATGCCGTCTGTGGGAAGGCTTACCAATTGTTTACTTCACGGGTACGCAGCCCAACAAGCCAGTTCTGCCGACCAGCCTTCAGAGGAAGGTTTTCGATTCAATTCACTCAATTTCTCACCCAGGAAGCCAAGCGACTGTCCGACTTCTTACAGATCGTTTCTGGGGTCACAGACTTAGACAGAATGTTAAACGATGGGTCTCAGAGTGTGCTATTTGTCAGAAAAACAAGATCACACGACACACTCGTTCTAAGTTGCAACATTTTCGGTCTACTTCTCGCCTAGCCATCGTCCACATCGACATAGTTCATCTGACAAAGGTTCAAGGTTTCAGCTACCTTCTAACTATGATCGATAGATTTACACGGTGGCCTGCGGCATTACCTCTTGGCACCATTTCTTCAGACGAAGTAACTAACGGTTTTATCTCTGCATGGATATCTAATTATGGTGTTCCCAATGAGGTCACCACGGACAGAGGCACTTGCTTCTCATCTGATCGCTTCAAAACCACCTTGCGGTACATGGGATGCATCTTACGCCAGACGACTGCCTACCATCCCCAAGCTAATGGCATGGTAGAGAGAATGCATAGGGAACTCAAAGCTGCTTTAGCATCCTCGTCCATTAATGGCAACTGGGTCGATGCACTACCTTTAGTTCTGCTGGCCATGCGTTCCCGTACTCGTGAATCCATTAAAACGTCTGCGTCACAACTCTTGTATGGCATGGATCTACGCCTGCCTAGTCAGCTCCCACGTCTACTACCGGCACAAGATGACCCACAAGACGAAGCTACCCGCCTTCGACTTCATTTCGGTAACATGTCCGAACAGCAGCCGAGACACACGCCTCGTCCAGTCTTCGTTCACCCACAGCTCCACAGCTGCAAGAGAGTACTCGTTCGCAACAATAATGCTGTTGCACCACTACAACCAAAGTATCGCGGTCCTTACCCGATTTTGCTCAAACAACCAAAATACTTCATCATTATGCAAGGCGCTACACCGACATCAGTAAGCATAGACAGGTTGAAACCGTTTATCGAACCACCTGATCCTGAGAGCGTTCAACCTTCTACACACGTCTCAGGCTCCGTCTGCCCACAATCTCAATAACCTGCTTTGTATAACGCGTAATTAATTTTTTTTAAACATTAACATTTAACTATAAATTTTTTTTAACCTTTACGTTATTTTTAGTATTTGTCTCACGTGGCATAACCAGCTGTTCTTAGCTAACAATTGTGTAGCATTTTTGAACAGTTCTTTGGTATTATGCCATCTCTGAGGCAATGTTCGTGTACATATTTTTATGCAGTTACCTTTGATTTTAATGTATATATTT
>JAQBSW010005368.1:0-58178 GCA_029291075.1 Eudiplozoon nipponicum | reverse complement strand
GGATTAAGTTAATACAATTAAGCGGTAATTGATTGCGCGGGTGGTGGTAACAATTCTTTAAATCAAGTTTGTGAGCTTGAAGTAAACACCAATCCCATTTTATTTAACTTTTTTTGATCCGTAATACCGTCCTATTATTCCACATTCTTCTACCAAATATATAGTGGTTAAAGGGCGTAATATCGGCTCCTACTGATGAGTCGCCAGTAAGCACGAAACGAATGTGCATGAGATTATACTTTCTGTTCATGCTGCCTTTGGTTTATCCTTCCGGTCACAACTGAACTAATTTGTTACTAGGTTTGCAACACCTAACTACAACTTAAATGCACGCGTGTTAACTCTTCGTATAAGAATTGATGTGTGGCCATTGCATTTTGCTAAAAAAAATTTATTTACCTTAGAGTTAATCTAATAAATTATCTAAATCAATGTTTCGATTTTTTTCTTTACAATCTTGACGATTCTTGTGCCACGTCCCGAAGAAATCAATTGAATGGTAAACGAAGGGGATAAAATTTAGCATCCTGTTAAAAGAACGCAAAATTAGGCACTTGGTTAGGACAAGACCGGTGTTTCCCGGATCTGAAGAAACTAGCGAAATGTAAAATGGTTTCTTACGTGAACCTCGTCAACGCCATAGCCCAAAACTCCGGAATCCACAAGAAAGTATGTCTAAAAAGAACAGTGAGTAAAAAAATTCATTCGGTATGTTTAGTTTAGATTATAAAATTAAAGAATGTTAACATCTATATTAGCAAAATGAATAGAATTACTAACAATACTACTACTGCTTCTACTTCTGCGAGTTTGAAGTAAACACCAATCCCATTGTATTTAACCAGTCGTCGACCACCTGGCGGTAGTTCTGTTATGTTGTTCGACGACAGGTTAAATACAATGGGATTGGTGTTGATCTAAATAATTTATAGAATAAGTCTAAGCAAACAAACTGGATTGACACACACGCCTATCCGTGATGTATCGATTTAAAAAAGTCACTTTTCCGGACGCGTATAAGGATCAACAAAATATTTTATTTTAATCATATTACAGTAATCCTCAAAGTCTCGGATACCAAATCTCAACCGGTGTGCAATAGGTTATAGAGAGAGAGAGTGGTTAAAAAAAGAATACAGTATTATTATACCTTTTGTACAACGAATGGTAGCTAAATAAAGTATATATTTATACTCATATCTTGTATAAATTTAATTTTTCATTAAAATATGTGTCGTAACCATATACATACCCATGTATATATAAAAGTTACATGTAAACAAAAATTCAATTTAAATATTATTTATTAAAATAGCCTTGAAAGCAATTATGATGAACTTTTTCTACCTAGCTCGAAGACTACCGGATATATATATATATATATATATATATATATATATATATATATATATATATATATATATATAATGTCCATTGCCTTCGAATATTACACAGTATAATTCTAATTAGGAAGAAAAACCGCATTAATAACAAAGTGAATAAAGGCCATTTATTTCGAGATTACTAAACATCGCTCTACAATCTTTCATTTATATACATTCTGGGTTTTCAATTAATTATGCTGGTGGCAACAAATCTGACTCGCTTTTACTTCTATTTCTTGTTTTGGCTGATTGGTAAGTGTGAATGTATATATATAGATATATATATATATATATATATATATATATATATATATATATATATATATATATATATATTCTCATAATTAGGAAAACAAAAATAACAAAGTGGATAAAGGCCAATTATTTCGTGAATACTAATCATCTCTTATACAATCATACATATTTATACATTTTGGTGGTAACAAATCTGACTCGTTTTTACTGATGTTTCTTGTTTTGGCTAGTTGGTGAGTGTGTATGCGTTTGTGTTTGTGTGTATGCGTGTTTGCATGTAAAGCTCATTCTCGCAGTATTGCAAAGTGATGTCTGATATCTTGTCATTATTGATTTTATAGCTTGAGAATTAACCATTTGTGCGCATTGTTCACTGTTACATATACAAGTGCTATTTTTCCCAGTATAGTTGATCGTTTCACCTCGTTGCGCAAAGTTTTCACGTGGTAACAACACCAGTGTTGATTGCAGTGTTAAACGCTCACATTGTTTGGAGACTTCTGTCATCGTATGCACCTCTGTTATTTCACCTTCAGTTTGTTGCCAATCCGATTGTATGTTTGTTGATTCTAGTCGAGGGCCTGTTTGTTCTTGGCTGGATACTAGTAGATTGCTGTTGAATTTTTTTATTCTTCGCCAGTCGATAAGGATATCATGTTGAGGAAACTTTTGAATATTAAGGTCAGGTGCTTGTTGTTTTATGTAAAGGGTTTCGTAGATAAATAAAAAATTTTCTGATTTTGTTGTATGTAGAATTGTGAAATTGGTCGAATTGACAGGGTGCCCCGTTGCCAATATATGATCGGAAATAGCTGATTTTCCTGACGGTGGCAAGCCTTTTTTAATCAATTTCTGTGGCAAATGTTGCTGGATTCTGCTTATCAATTGCTTCTTCGTACGTCCGATATATGTGCTACCGCACATACATGAGAATTTGTAGACTATGAATGATTTGGAGAGAATTGGCAATTGATCTTTGGCATCCAACCTCATGATTCTCTGTGTACTAAATGTCATATTAACTTTAACACTGGGAAAGTTGTCCTTAGTTATTCTATTCAGCCGCCGTGCAATTATTGAGGCTGGTACATCGCCTCTAAATGGTAAGTTTAGGAAAACCTGCTCGCCGGTATCCTCTCTAGTACGAATCTGCCGAGGTCTGATGTTGACATCAATGAAACGGTCTGGGTAGTTGTTCATTAGCAAAATTTTCCTGAGGTAGCCCAGTTCTTCCTCAATCTTGTGTTCAGAGCAGATCTAACTGATTCTGTTTGCTAGGTTGTTTACTAAGTTTCTTTTGTGGGATTTTGGCACACTACTGTTGTAGTGAATGTATTGTCCGGTGAAAGTGGATTTTCTATGTATGGCCAGTGTCAAATCTCCGTTTGCTTCTCGAGTGAGTTTGATGTCAAGGAAGGATAAAACTGTCGTCTTTCTCTACCTCGAGAGTGAATTTGATGTCTGGATCGACTCCATTTCGGAAGGGTCTGCTGCTTCTGAGATGAACAACAAGATATCATCTACATACCTTTTGTAGAGTGCGCACTGGTCAATTATACCTTTTAGGCTCGTTTTTCCAGGTGATACATGTATACATCTGCCAGGAGGGGTGCGATGCAACTTCCCATAGCTACACCATTGATTTGGCGGTAGTATATCCCTTCGAATGTATATTGCACGTTTTTAGTACATGCTAATATGAGGTCTTTGATGTCATTGGTGTCTATAGGGAAGTCAAAAAACTCGTTTTTGATGAGGTCACACAAGATCTCCGTTATCTTATCCAGTGGTATGTTTGTAAATAAGGATGAGACGTCAAGCGAGACCATTTTATTCTCTAGGATGTTCTTCCCCTTCAATTCATTTGCTAGTTCGAAGGAGTCCTTGATAGTGTTAGCGTTTATGATGCTCCGTATTGTTTCAAGTAGTTTGCAGAGAAATTTGGCTGGTTTATGTTGTGGAGCGTTGATCATTGACATAATGGGCCGCATCGAAGGAGCTCCTGAAGCTGTCACGGCTTTATGAGATTTTGGTTTGCTGTACAATCTTTCGGTGTTTGTTCCGACTGGTTTTGCTTTTTGAATGTCTTCTGTGAGTTTTGATCTAATCTCGGAGTCAGCCATCGATGTTAAAACATGTTTTTCCATTTCTTTTTCAAAATTGCATTAATTCTTGATTCGATGTTAGTTGAATCATCTTTCTGTTTGATGTCATGCCTAAATTTAGATTGGTCAATTATTACATCGTTCATGGCTTTCCTGTAAACGTCGGCTTCAAGTATAACAATTCCTGATCCTTTGTCGGGTGTGGCAAGTCGTATGGATTTCTCTGATTGGAGTTTTCTGAGTTCGTCTATGTGCTGTTTTGTGATGATTTGGCTGCCTTTGAATTCCTTCTTGTATTGTTCTAGTGCGCTTACTATCTCAGCTTTTAGTTCTTGTCAATTGAATGCATGTGGGGCGGTGTCTTTCGTTAAGTCATTGCAGAAATTTTATATGTGCGGTAGCACGTATATCGGACGTACGAAGAAGCAATTGATAAGCAGAATCCATCAACATTTGCCACAGAAATTGATTAACAAAGGCTTGCCACCGTCAGGAAAATCAGCTATTTCCGATCATATATTGGCAACGGGGCACTCTATCAATTCGACCAATTTCACAATTCTACATAAAGCAAAATCATAAAAATTATTATTTATCTACGAAGCCCTTTACATAAAACAACAAGCACCTGACCTTAATATTCAAAAGTTTCATCAACATGATATTCTTATCGACTGGCCTGGAATAAAAAAATTCAACAACAATCTACTAGTATCCTGTCAAGAACAAACAGGCCCTCGACTAGAATCAACAAACGTACAATCGGATTGGCAACAAATTGAAGTGGAAATAACAGAGGCGCATACGATGACAGAAGTCTCCAAACAATGTGAGCGTTTAACACTGCAATCAACACTGGCGTTGTTACCACGTGAAAACGACAACTTTGCGCAACGAGGTGAAACGATCAACTACACTGGGAAAAATAGCCCAGATTTATAACAGAGCGATGCATGTGATGTACGCAAAAAAGCAAAAGGTTTGCTACATTGCGACACTGCTTTCATCTTAGTTCATTTGTGACCAGAAGGATAAACCTTTTCGGTACAACAATGTTGGTATCGGTTACTAACACAATAGCCATAGTGTTAGTATCCTTTACAGACTCGGTATATATATTATATAGTGTGAGTTAGCATTGAAGTCACATTGTCGTTGACTTTAGATTATGTTAGCTTCACTATTACAGGTTTACACATTCGTCTAGGAGATTGTACCGTCCTATTATTCCACATTCTTCTACCAAATATATAGGTGGTTAAGGGCGTAATACCAGCTCCTACTGATGAGTCGCCAGTAAGCACGAAACGAATGTGCATGAGATTATACTTTCTGTTCATGCTGCCTTTGGTTTATCCTTCTGATCACAACAGAACTAATTTGTTACTAGGTTCGCAAAACCTAATACATACTTGCATATATATTAGCTCTTCGCAACAAACAGTATTTAACTGCTTTCATCTCGCATATTGAAACAATCAAAAAAAGTAAACAAAATCTGTCATAATCTGGTCGATTGCGGTATAAAGACTATGTTTTTTTGAAAAAAAATTGCTTTGAAATCGTGGGTCTACACGCTTAATTACGATTATGCTATCAAGGTGCTAATATGGAAAATATGCCAAACATGCAAAAAAAGTATTTTTAAAAGTTTAAATTGTTTGGAATACTATTATTAGCGTCGGCAGTGACTTTTGTGATTGTTGGGTACGTATTGCAGTCGCGTTCTTGTTACTCAGTTCGACGTCTTAGTCTTAACAATGAGCATGACAGATCAAACCTCGTTATTACACTCGATTCAACAAACATTGATTGCCCAGTTGGTGGTTACTATGCTTTAAATCAAGTTGGCCAACTTGAAGTAAACACCAATCCCATTTTGTATTTAACCAGTCGTCGAACAGTCCAGCAAAACGGCCGCCAGTCGCAACGCACTGACGCGTTTCGACCACGCCAAACTGACCAGCGAACATCGACCTCAATGCTTATACGGTGTATCCAGGCAAGTACACTCGGCAAAAAAGATGATGGTTTGCAAACTTTTCTCCTTTGGCATAAACTACGTGTGCGGCAGCCTACGTGACAATGAGTGTGTTAATTAAGGCCTACCTTACGCCAACCGCGCATTGGCCATCGTTTCTGCTTGAACAGCGTGCCTTGCAGCGGCTTCGGCTTACCGCGCAGTTCACATTCTTGTTTATGCTTCGGTTTCGAGCCTCTATTGCCGCTTTTACCTCTCACTCCGTCGCTGCGCGACTCCGTCGAGTCGGCCTTAAAGCTCGACATCTGTTAGAAGACAAAACAACACGGATAAATAAAACGTCAAGCACCACGTAGCTGGCGATGAAGGTGAGTGAAAAAATGCATCGAAATGTCAGGTTGAAATAAAGTAAAGACGTGCTCGCTTATGCAAAATTAGTTCACATGCCGAGGCGCGAAACAAGATTTCACATGTTCTGAACGCACTTTGACAGCGTTCTGACAAGGTCTCTCAGTGGAATACAGTTTAACTATGTCGGGCTGAGTGCCACGGTGACGCACCTGTCAGCAATGACCCTAGAGTGATACAATCAAGCATTGTGAAATGTAATGCGTATAGTATGAGCTATCCAATTGTGCAAGAAAACAGCTTGCACAATATTATAGCCTAACTTGTATTAATGTCAAGCCACATTTTACGAAAAAGAGTTTCCTGAAGGCGACGAGCACTGTGACCGAAAAACTGCAGAGATGTGCTGCACATGACGTGAATAAATGGAAACAACCAATCAATTGCGTGCGCCATCTCCAGTTCAAGCTCAATGCCTGAGCATGCTTCTTCTGCTTGCATAAGTCCGGCCGCAATTTGTTTATCCATAAGGCTTCGTATGTGGCTAGCTCCCTTTTGTTTTTGCATTTAGTAATTACTTTGAATGCTACGTCTGGAGAACATACGTGCGATGTTTTGATGATGTGTTGCGCAATAGCAGACGTGTATTCACCATTTGATTTAAAACAGGCGTTCAAGTTGCAATGTTCTCTCTTTCGAGTAATTAACCGTCTGGTCGATCGGCCTACGTAAGTTGATCGACAACTTGCGCATGTATATTGTTAAATAATATTTGATATCGACATTAACGGCTGTTTCTCTTTGATTGCTGGTAAAGGCAAGTATGTTACCCTAAATAACTCTCGTAGTTTGGCTGCATTAAATGTGCGTGTCAATGCTGCTTCAACTTTCTTTTGTGCCATTCGGCAAACTGCATCCCACTTAAATGGGATGTTTAGGTAGACTGTTTTCATTTTCTGGCCCATAATACGTCTGTTTCTGTTTAATTCCCTTTTTAATAATTGATTCAATTAATTGTCTGGGATGGCCATTAGACATTAAATAAGCTATTGCTTAGTTATTTTCAATATATTTTGAATCTGGACTAACCAACATGTCAATAATTGATAAGTTATGTTGAAATTGCAAAAATCTGCTGTAATCAAATATTATGAAGACATTTATATAATTAAACGAACATTGGTTGCGCGGGTGGTGATAACAATTATTATAATAAAGGTTGCGGTCTTGCCTTATCTACACTATACAATTCTTAGTTTATACTGACATATGTAAGTAATTAATGGGTCAGGTGTTTATATCAAGACCGCAACCTTGATTATAATAATTATGAAGACATGGTCGGTTTATGGTAAATTGTGCAATTTAATTTACCCTTAGTTTCTTTCCTTAGTAGACGTAGTAGTAGTAGTAGTAGTTGTAGCCGTAGTAGTAGTACTAGTAGTAGTAGTGGTTGTAATAGTAGTAGTATTAGTAGTATTATTAGTAGTAGTATTAGAGATAGTAATAATAATAATAATAATAATAATAATAATAATAATAATAATAATAATAATAATAATAATAGTATTAGAGGTAGTAATGGTAATAGAAATAATAATAATAATAATAATAATAATAATAATAATAATAGTAGTAGTAATAGTAGTAGTAGTAGTAGTAGTAGTAGTAGTAGTAGTAGTAGTAGTAGTAGTAGTATTATTATTAGTAGTAGTAGTAGTAGTAGTAGTAGTAGTAGTAGTAGTAGTAGTAGTAGTAGTAGTAGTAGTAGTAGTAGTAGTAGTAGTAGTAGTAGTAGTAGTAGTAGTAGTAGTAGTAGTAGTAGTAGTAGTAGTAGTAGTAGTAGTAGTAGTAGTGGTAGTAGTAGTGGTAGAGTGGTGGTGGTGTTAGAGTGGTGGTGGTAGTGGTGGGAGAGGAAGGAAGAGTAGTAGTATTAGTAGTAGTAGTAATAATAGTAGTAGTATTAGTAATAGTAGTAGTAGTAGTAGTAGTAGTAGTAGTAGTAGTAGTAGTAGTAGTAGTAGTAGTAGTAGTAGTATGAAAGGCCGTCAATCATATTTCTCCTGCTCTGACTTGAAATCAGTTTTTCTTATGCTTTTTGATGAAAGCTTCCAGACACGTTCATAATTGCGACCTGTTCTTAAGGACAAAGACAATTATATAGCAAGATATACTAATGCAGCTAAACTATGAGTGTTATTTAGGGTAACACACTTGCCTTTACCAGCAATCAAAGAGAAACAGCCGTTAATGTCGACATCAAATATTATTTACCAATATACATGCGCAAGTTGTCGATCAACTTACGTAGGCCGATCGACCAGACGGTTAATTACTCGAATGAGAGAACATTGCAACTTGAACGCCTGTTTTAAATCAAATGGTGAATACATGTCTGCTATTGCGCAACACATCATCGAAACATCGCACGTATGTTCTGCAGACGTAGCATTGAAAGTAATTACTAAATGCAAAAACAAAAGGCAACTAGCCACATACGAAGCCTTATGGATAAACAAATTGCAGCCGGATTTATGCAAGCAGAAGAAGCACGTACAATCATTGAGCTTAAACTGGATGTGACGCACGCAATTGATTGGTTGTTACCCTTAATTCACACCCTCTCCATGTTTACACATTTCTATCTTGTTTTTTTTCGATTAATATATAAAGAAAGAAGCGTTACTTGCATCTGATAAAATTTCTTTTTATTTTTGTACCTGAGAAAGGTACACTGAATTTTATTAAAGCTCAAATTTAACAAGTATATATATACAACAAGTATATATATATATATATATATATATATATATATATATATATATATTGATGGTATAGCTTATTAAATTTATAAAAAATGAGAATTATTTATTCACAAAACTACGATAATACATTAGTCAGGGAAACGTAACACAGTAAATGTACACGATAATATGCCTCTGAGCTTTACCGAAGAACTCAGGTATAAAACGCGTTGTATTGTTATGAACCCAGGCATTCCACGTTGTAATATTGCCAGCAGCAGTAATTTACACAAGTGACGGAAGCTTAGTATATTTAATAGATCTTATTTGATATCCTACACGTAGTTTGTATATTACCAATAATATATTGATAACGAGAGAGACATCTTAGTTAATGATATGTGTATGTACCTGAGAAGAATATGCGAACGAAGCGGTTCATGTATCTGATAAAATTTACTTTTATTTTTTGCACATGGAAAGGGTATTAACGTGAACACGCACATCGCATTGTACCTACTGCTTCGTTTGTCCTTACTGCATTATTATTGCAGAATTTAAAAAAAAATATCTTGCACTTTATTATCCCCACGTCCAAATGAGACTCACCCGGTTGTTGGTGAATGGGGAATTCGTTATTTCGCCGGCATTTTTTTCATTCCCAGCTTTATGGCTACTTTTAGTAGCCGATGTTGTTGCATTTAAAGAATCTCTGCTGGATTTGCAGTCCTTCTCGTCAACATAATGCTGTGGAGGCGGAGGTCTGTTCGGTACAACTTTCTGAGGGGGGTTTGTCGGCGAATTGTTGAATGCTGTGCTCAACTGCACACCATCGCCCGCTTGCTCCTTGTAACGACTCTCACTCGACATTGATGCCGACTTCTCCGGGTCTTGATTGCCGCTCATTTGGTCTGATGTTTTGCGAAAAATGTTAAAATATCAAAATGTTCAAACTAAACTATTAAAAAGGTGGCAGAAATGCATGATTGAATAGAGAGAACGTGGGTACGTCTGTATTTGGCAGATAGAGAGAGAGAGATAGAGAGAGAGAGATGTAGGGAGAGATACGGAGAGAGAGAGGGAGACAGAGAGAAAGAGAGCGAGATAGAGAGAGAGAGAGAAGGAGAGATAGAGATAGAGAAAGAAAGAGAAAGATATAGAGAGAGATAGATATAGAGATAGAGAGATAGAGAGAAGGAAAGAGGGAAATAGAGATAGAGAGAAATAGAGATAGACATAGAGAAATAAAGCGATAAAGAAAGATAAAGAGATAGACAGAGGTAGAGGTAGAGAGAGAGGGATAGAGAGGGATAGATATAGAGATAGAGAGATAGTGAAAGATAGAGATAGATGTAGAGAGAGCGGGATAGAAAGAGAGATAAATATAGAGATAGAGAGAGATTGAGAGAAAGGGAGATAGAGAGAGAGAAGGAGAGAGAGATAGAGAGAGAGAGGTAGAGAGATAGAGATGGAGACAGAGATCGAAACAGACAGAGAGAAATTGAGAGAGAAAGTGAGAGAAATAGAGAGAGAGGTAGAGAGAGAGAGATGCAGAGAGGCTCAGAAATCTATGAGTTCGTATATGTCGCTGCGTGTGATTAAATATATTGGCCGTTCAAATTTTATGAGCTAGTTGTTCATTTATGCTAAGCATGCCGTCTGTCTGAGGAAGGTGTTCGCGTTTGTTTTCCGTAAAATATTTCGGTTTGTAACATTGAGTTATGGTGTAGAAATTACATTTCATCCGATCAAACTATTTGGTTGAGTTATGTTCACACCTCCAACTGAAAATTATCCTTTGGGTCTTCATTTATTTTTTTCATAAGCATCAACAATATTTACCTGATCTGCGTTTTGAATAGCGCAGTAATGATTCCAGTTGTTTTCTGTACTGAAGTAGGCGCGATTTTTCCTCTGTGTGCATTTTCGTGACTGGTATGTTCATCTAAATAAGTGAGACTACAGTGGCTGAATAAAAAATTTCAACATTTTCATGCGTTAGACTATTTATTTTATACGCTCCATGTGAAATTACGTAACTGCGGTTTTTCTCACATTTTCATGTGTGGGGAGACCAATAAATCAGAAACACACAGCATAACCAAATGCCATTGTGAGTGATAAAATTATAAATCTGAATGACCCAAGCACGTGGTAAATTACAATTCAAACCACTCGGATTTTACTCAGGAAAGGCTTTTTTAATAGCAGTTCTTGTTATAGAATCAAATAGGCGCACGTCATATCTTGATGACAGAAAACAACTGGAATCATTACCGCGTTAGTCAAAACGCAGATCAGGTAATTTCGATTAATCCAGTTTCGCAAAAATTTATTTGATTGGAAATATCTTTTCTCATAATAGTGCGATTTTTTAACTAAACCCGTTTCTGCAACTGCATCCGTCTTCAAAAATAACACCTTGTTGCAAAATTATTCTCTTTTTAGTCATTTAATTCTATAATTCGGCTATCATTATTCCTCTTTATGCTTCGACACAAGTTTCGCTGCATCATATTCAAATGTTGATCTATTTTTATCTTGAAGAAACTGAGCAATCCTGACAGTGTCAGTAATAATCGCATTCTTCGGTAATTAGTCAATGGAAATTCAAGTTTCAATATTGTTTTCTGGTAAAACTTCGGATAATGACTTATATCAAATTTTATTCTTTCTATTACCGTCTTTGAATGTGTAATCGTATGTTGTTGTCAAAAATTGCCTCAGAAGTTTAGTAACATAACTATTTATGTCTACTAATAGACCATGTCATTAACACAGGCCACAAATCAGGTACAAAATATTTCGGGTCAACTTAAAGGCAATGTCTGTAACGCTCATAAAAACATGTAATAGAACATGCCAATTTTAAATAAATTGTCCGATCGAAATTAACAGTTATTCCACAGACTTGAAACTCAATTTAAGCAGTCCACGATTAATTCAAGGTAAAACATAAAATGGTGGGAACGAATATTGCATCGAGAATTTCGACAAAATCAGAAATAAACGCCCGATCATTCCTATATTGGTATTATTATTAGCTGTAAAAGAATGTACACCACAATAAATGTTACATAATAATGCAAGAGAAGAGGTGAATGTTACGTATTCAAGTTAGCAAATTATTACAGATAAAGGTTTTCTGAGAGAAAACATGGCATTCGAGGATAAAGGCAGTCTTTAGGTGTAATAGAGATGTACCACCACAATAAATGTTACATGTAATTCAAGAGAAGAGGTGTATTCAAGTTAGCAAACTCTTACAGGTAAAAAGTTTTTCTAAGAGAGACATGGCATTCGAGGATAAAGGCAGTCTTTATCTAGCAAAAAGAATGTACACCACAATAAATGTTACATAATGCAAGAGAGAATTAGATATTTACGTATTCAAGTTAGCAAATTATTACAGATAAATGTTTTCTGAGAAAGCTTATGGCATTTGAGATAAAGGCAGTCTTTAGGTGTAATAGAATGTACACCACAATAAATGTTACATAATAATGCAAGAGAAGAGGTGAGTATTACGTATTCAAGTTAGCAAACTCTTACAGGTAAAAGTTTTCTAAGAGAAGACATGGCATTCGAGGATAAAGGCAGTCTTTATCTGTAAAAGAATGTACAACACAATAAATGTTACGTAATAATGCAAGAGAAGAGGTGAATATTATGTATTCAAGTTAGCAAATTATTACAGATAAAGGTTTTCTGAGAGAAAACATGGCATTCGAGGATAAAGGCAGTCTTTAGGTGTAATAGAATGTACACCACAATAAATGTTACGTAATAATGCAAGAGAAGAGGTGAATGTTACGTATTCAAGTTAGCAAACTCTTACAGGTAAAAGTTTTCTTAGAGAAAACATGGCATTCGAGGATAAAGGCAGTCTGACAATCGAGTAGAAAATGGATAATAATTCAAGAGGTGAGTCGTCTTTATCTACACCTTTACAAAATCAATAGCGGAGTCATTTTTCCCAGATGCGAGAAGCAATGCATGCCTGCGTGATCTACAGGAAACAACTTCTAAATTTTCGAAGTGACAAGCAAGAAGGAAAACAGACAGGCGCTACAAAAGTAAGCGTACATTTTCACAAAGATGGAAAAATTAAATTTCAAATGTAGACGTAGCATAATAACGAGACTGTAAGAACATAATATAGAATTTCTGCAGCTAACATTAAATTCCCTTGTTCACAGAAAACGAACTAATGAGCTGCCCGAGACAAGGTTGGGTCACGCATACATTCACACGGTAAACCCCATAAAAAGATACCACTTATGTGTTTAAAAGAGTCTTAATGTGTTTGATTTAAATTGTTAAAAGTTACTGCTCACAAGTTCACAATTGTCACAAACATATCACGCTATTAAATGGAAGCCATTCCAAGGTAACATATGCTTTTATTTGAAAAGATTATACGGATAATAAAATCAGGTGTGTTACGCATTTCGCGCACAAAAAAAGCAAATGACTCGTCAAAAAATCATAATCGCACTTTTGCAATGTTGAGAATAAATATGCAGAAATTTCAAAGATTGCCAGAGAATAAATCAATGTGAGTGCGAGGTAGGGCAACAATGATTTTCTTGTTTTATCAACTTACGAGATTTCCTTTCAAAACTTGTATATGATAATTCTTTAAATCAAGTTTGCGAGCTTGAAATAAACACCAATCCCTTTGTATTTAACTCGTCGTCGAACAAATTAACAAAACTACCGCCAATCGCACGTACTGACACGTTTCGAACTTCCATGATCATATATATATATATATATATATATATATATATATATATATATATATATATATATATATATAATATATATATATATATATATATTTATAATTAGGAAGAAAGAACACATTAATAACAAAGTGGATAAAGGCCAAATATTTCGTGAATACTAATCATCTCTTATACAATCATACATATTTATACATTTTGGGTTTTCAATTGATTATGCTAGTGGTAACAAATCTGACTCGTTTTTACTGCTGTTTCTTGTTTTGGCTAGTTGGTGAGTGTGTATGCGTTTGTGTTTGTGTGTATGCGTGTTTGCATGTAAAGGTCATTCTCGCAGTATTGCGAAGTGATGTCTGAGATCTTGTCATTATTGTTTTGATAGCTTGAGAATTAACCATTTGTGCGCATTGTTCACTGTTACATATACAAGTGCTATTTTTCCCAGTATAGTTGATCGTTTCACCTCGTTGCGCAAAGTTTTCACGTGGTAACAACGCCAGTGTTGATTGCAGTGTTAAACGCTCACATTGTTTGGAGACTTCTGTCATCGTATGCGCCTCTGTTATTTCCACTTCAGTTTGTTGCCAATCCGATTGTACGTTTGTTGATTCTAGTCGAGGGCCTGTTTGTTCTTGGCTGGATACTAGTAGATTGTTGTTGAATTTTGTTATTCTTGGCCAGTCGATAAGGATATCATGTTGATGAAACTTTTGAATATTAAGGTCAGGTGCTTGTTGTTTTATGTAAAGGGCTTCATAGATAAATAATAATTTTTCTGATTTTGCTTTATGTAGAATTGTGAAATTGGTCGAATTGACAGGGTGCCCCGTTGCCAATATATGATCGGAAATAGCTGATTTTCCTGACGGTGGCAAGCCTTTGTTAATCAATTTCTGTGGCAAATGTTGCTGGATTCTGCTTATCAATTGCTTCTTCGTACGTCCGATATACGTGCTACCGCACATACAATCGAGAATTGGCAGACAAATGAAGTGGAAATATCGGAGGCGCATACGGTGACAGAAGTTTCCAAACAATATGAGCGTTTAACACTGCAATCCACATTGGCGCTGTTACCATGTGGAAATTATAAATTTGCGCAACAAGGTGAAACGATCAACTACACTGGGAAAAATAGCACTCGTACATGTAACAGTGAACAATGCGCACAAATGGTTAATTCTCAAGCCATCAAAACAATAATGACCAGATCTCAGACATCACTTTGCAATACTGCGAGAATGACCTTTACATGCAAACACGCATACACACAAACACAAACGCATACACACTCACCAACTAGCCAAAACAAGAAACAGCAGTAAAAACGAGTCAGATTTGTTACCACTAGCATAATCAATTGAAAACCCAAAATGTATGAATATGTATGATTGTATAAGAGATGATTAGTATTCACGAAATAAATGGCCTTTATCCACTTTGTTATTAATGTGTTCTTTCTTCCTAATTATAAATATACTGTGTAACATTAAAAGGCATGGACATTATATATATATATATATATATATATATATATATATATATATATATATATATATACTATAATGTCCATGCCTTTAATATTCAAAGTATATTTCTGATTAGGAAGAAAAACACATACATACACTAAACAGAATTAAAAGCGAGTTAGATTTGTTACCACTAGCATAATTAATTGAAAACCAGAATGTATATAAATGAAAGATTGTAGAGCGATGTTTAGTAATCTCGACATAAATTACCTTTATTCACTTTGTTATTAATGTATTTTCTCTTCCTTATTTGATATATATATATATATATATATATATATACATGCATTAAAATATCCTGATAATTCTTTTCTATTTTATTATTTGAAAGAATTGGAATATTATTTAACTTGAGATCAGATGTAAATTTATAAGTTGAATAATGTTAGACCAAGCTTTCTTTTTAAATGTATATTTATTCTACCATATGTCATTTGCGAGAAAGTTAAATAAACTACAATGACGTTTTATAGAACCACATTCTTTCATCTTATTATGAGTGTAAAGTGTTCGGTTTAGGGTCAATGATAGTCAATTTATGAGAGTTGGTTCGATTTTGGAAACTAGTCCGTTAGCAGAAAAGCTGCATCCACTATCGATATTAACTGCGCAGTACATTTTTGTAATGCCTCATGAAATAGAACGTAGAAAAGAATGACATTGATATTTGAATAACGTGGCTTTTTGTAATAAGTTGTTCGCAATCGTCAGAAACGCGTTGTTTAGACGTGATGAGATTGAGAACGGAAACGCAGTTCGAAAAGGAGAACCACCTGACTGATGGAATTAATTTGAACGTGAATATGATCTGCCCAGGTGCTCAAACACATGTCATTGAAAGTGATAAAATCAGAAATCCGAACGACCCATGCACGTGTCAAATTTCGATTAAAACTCCTCAGGTTGTACTTAGGATTGGCTTGTCAATAGCAGTTATTTTCATGACATTAATAATATTCAGTTCAATATAATTGCTACACATGTAAGTACGTCTAAATGAAACTGCAGTCAATGAATATTAATTTACCGTTTGCTCACCTCAGACCAACTATTAATTCTAAACTTTAAAATCATCTTAATAGGTAGGGTTGGGTTGAAAGGCACAAATATAAACGTTCAAAACACGAAGAGTTTCAACATCAAATGAGTAGTTAGGTGGGAAATTTAGAAAGATTATATTTTCAATAATCGATTAGCCATTAGTTAAATAATAAGCCTACTAATAAGGCACTCTTAATCCGATGTTTTTAATCTTTTACTGGAGCTAGCTTCAGATTCTTATTCCTGCAATTGTCGTTTCCTGCCATTAACTAATGCTTAAACGAACATTGGTTGTGCAGGCAGTGATAGCAATTACTTTTAATCAAGGTTGCAATATTGATGTAAACACCTCACCCATTATGTACATACGTTTGTCAGTATAAACTAAGAATTGTATAGTGTAGAAAAGGCAATTCATCCAGTAGACCGGTTTCGTCCTTATTGGGAACTCATCATGCAGTGACCAGAAATTACCGCAGACAGGGCTCGAACCTGGGCACGCAATTAGACCAAACTTGAGGCTTCACGTGAAACGGGATGACGGCTGTGTTCTTTTAGACCCGGCAAGGTTCATGCTATCATTCCTAGACTGACTAGCTTGTGCCCACTAGTCTTCAGGCCGAAATTTCTATGGCTGCGGGCCATAGAGCTTTGGTCACACACATGGGTAATAACATTACACAATCCTTGATTGAGCGAGTGGTGGTAACAGAGGTGAGAGCCGCATATCTGATTTTGCTTTCCAAATACATGCATTGCGCTTTGCAATGGTACTCTGAAAACGATCATGAAAGGTCGAAACGCTATGTTCTTCGACGACTGGTTAAATACAATGGGATTAGTGTTTACTTGAAGTTCGCATAATTGATTTAAAGAACTAATTAGGATGGCTGTTGATGCATATAAAGTCCACATAGATCAACATGTTTAATTAGCAAATTTACTAGAATTCAGACAAGAGATTAAATAATGCATGAAAGGGATGTGTAAAAATCGCTAGGTTCTATTTATGAATATGGTACTTACAACTGGTTAAAATTGGAAGTGGCACGGGCACAATTTAAGGAATTCTCGCAGTAACATCTTTCATGATTTCATCATTTATCTCTTGTTATATGACAGTATCTATTAAACTTCCATCCCTTGTGAAGAGCATCCAATATTCACAATGGATTATTATTTCAATTATCAACTAGTCTTACAATGTTTTTATGATCTACCATTTGGAAGCAACCTTCTTAATTTTCTTGACTGACCTTTATTTATTTTGATTTATTACCTTATTTAAGCTTAACTCGTTAATGCTGCACGCACTCAGTGCGTGACATCGAGGCGGCGTCAGTTGATGTTTTTGAGTCCGGCTAGACAGTGTGACCGACTGGCTAAATCGGTGCATATTAGTCCAGATGCCTCGCCAACTGAGTGAAAATTTTTATGTTAAATTTGTCGGCTTTATTTGAACGCGCACTGTTCACATATTTGCCTATTTAAATTTTTCGATACGTATATATTTTGTGGGCTTTTTGATTTAACGCACAAAGGAACTACTCAGTTACGCTTGCTGAGGTCTGATGTTGATTTTTACTTTAGTGCACCACACAAGAGGAAAAGTGTGCTACAGGTTAATTCGATTTTTCCATTTGAGTTTTGCGCCATTGATAAACTGTGTGATTAATTCTTTAAATCAAGTTTGCGAGCTTGAAGTAAACACCAATCCCATTGTATTTAACCAGTCGTCGAACAACATAACCAAACTACCGCCAGCCGCAGCGCACTGACGCGTTTCGACCTTCCATGATCATCATCAGAGTACGACGGCAAACTGACTATCGAGGATCAAACCGCATTGAATGTATATGGAAATCAATGTTAGATATGCGGCTCTCACCTCTAGCAGTCTCGCATACATTGAACTTGACTGGAAATGTCGGCTGCGCCATTTCTATGCAGTCACGAACATTAACTGTTTGTAGCTTTCGCCACATATACATATATAGACAATACAATTTAAACAATAATTGATTGCGCAGTTGGTGGTAACAATTCTTTAAGTCAAGTTTGCGAGCTTGAAGTAAACACCAATCCAATTGTATTTAATCAGTCGTCAAACAACATAATAAGACTAAGATTAATTTTACTGAACGATTTCTCTATTATTTGTTACCGCAGAAAGAAAGAGGGAATGGCCTAGAAACTATTTGTAAATGATTTTTGTGAAATTTAGGCTTGCGTTTTTAGAATATTATTTACCTTATTACGCCGTTTGTTGAATTACGTTCTATAGAGATGTACAACGAGACAATGTAAGCCCCTAATTTTTTGGCATTTTCAATCTCTAAATGTTATTGATAAAAGCCAATAAACGGTCCGTTATACTCATTAGTATTGGGGCAGCAATTCTCTCCTGATTGGTTAGTTGAAAATGGGCTCAAATTACAGAAGACAGGTGAGGCACACGTGTCGTTTTGTGATGTGTGGGCAGGAGTTGAGTACTACAATGAGCATGCGGCCGGAATCTATTCCGCTTTACGTTGGAGGATGAAATCGAAGCTGACTTTCAAAATTTTCTGATCCCGATTGAACTAAATTGTTACTATGTATGCCAAAGCTAACATACAATTGCATACATGTTAGTTCGCCGCAGTCAAAGCTACACAAATCAGTTTAATTCGTATAAAAAACACAATTGATGGAGATGTCTTGTGTCAGCCAGAACGACTGATCAAATATTTGATTTTTTCACCAAAACTTTAGGCGATATTTTGTGTTTATAACGCGACAGTTACTTCAAGTGTATTTTTCAACACCAATTAAAACGATTCACACATCTGGAATGAGCAAACCTGAAGATTAAATACATTTTAAAGGATGCATTTATTTGCTCAGTGCTGTCTTTCTTGTTGTGGATTTGACCGCAATTTTCTTGTGCGGGACAATTGATAGCACTCATAGGTCGGTAAAATCTCGAACTTCCTTCATCTTCAGATGATGTAATTTTTGGCCTCAATTGATGGGTTCTCACTTGTCCCTTCTTCTTTAAGCCTTCAATTAGCTGATTGTCTGAAAATGACGTTGGAACAATGGAAAATCTTGATCCAACGTCATTTTCAGACAATCAGCTAATTGAAGGCTTAAAGAAGAAGGGACAAGTGAAAACCCATCAATTGAGGCCAAAAATTACATCATCTGAAGATGAAGGAAGTTCAAGATTTTACCGACCTATGAGTGAAGATTAAATAGTCCTGTATAATCTCGTATCGCATTGTGCACAGAGTAAAGTATTTCAAGTTGATTTGTGTAGTTGATGATTTGTGCGTCGGGCTTTTAACCCGACTGGTGATTCTGCAGAATACCCACTAAACCAATTTTCTTTTTCTAAAATGGTATTCTCAGACAGCAAACATTGGACATTTTAACGTATAATGTATTCCGAAACAAGAATAGTGATCCTAGATTACCTCTGAATCGGACAATTTGGCCAAACCACTCAGTGATTATGCAACAAACGAAAAAAAATTTGTACAACTCACACTTTCCGAAGTTTACGTTTGATTGCACGAACGAAGACTCATTTTTCTGTGAGTCTTGAATTTCTTTGTATCCGTGCGCCTGTATATTTACACGTGGGTTTAAGTCTCGTAGGCTTTTGCTTTATTGATGAAAATCAAACTGCTAAAATCACTCGTTCATCATATTTTATTAACCCGAACCATCCGGAATAGTAGTGAGGTATAAGCAACAACCATGAACGCTGCGAGATAACATACAAAATCTATTGAAGACACTTATACATGCAGTAAGACGTTAGCCTGGATAAAGCGCCATCTATTTATCACGTTAGTTTCACTTGGATGAGTGATACGTGTGCAACTTATCTCAGGTAACTGATATATGCTGTTAGATCGCTGTAATTTCACTTGGGTGAGTGTACACGTGCCGTAACTGATTACTTCTCAGTCCAAAAACAAACAAGAGCACAAACACACCGACAAATTCTGTGCAGTGTGCGCAGGGTGCCTCAGTTGTTAGAGCACCAGGGTGCGAAGCAGATGTGCCTTGGTTTGAGCCTTGTCCGTGGAAAATTCTGGCCAGTACGCGATGAGTTCCCACTAAGGACGAAATCAGTCCACTGGGCGAATTGCCTTGTCTACACTCTACAATTCTTAGTTTATACTGACATATGTAAGTAATTAATGGGTCAGGTGTTTATATCAAGACCGCAACCTTGATTATAATAATTGTTATCACCACCCGCGCAACAAATGTTCGTTTAATTATACAAATGTTCATTTCAACACCACTTCCCTATGTAGTGCGGTGTCTGTTCATTAAAAGACAGATTGTGGATGGTTTGTTCGAACTTTGGGTCTAAATGGATGCCATATGAGCTCCACCTAAAGGAAAAATAGACTAACCAAGTTACATTAGTTAGTATATAACTGAAAATTGTGTGCAGTGTAATGTGCGGCAGGGTGGCTCAATGGTTAGAGCACCAGATTCCGAAGCAGACGTGCCCAGGTTCGAGTCCTGTCCGCGGCAAATTCTGGCCAGTACATGATGAGTTCCCAATAAGGAGGAAACCGGTCTACTGGATGAATTGCCTTTCTACACTATACAATTCTTAGTTTATACTGACATATGTAAGTAATTAATGGGTCAGGTGTTTGTATCAAGACCGCGCAACAAATGTTCGTTTGATTACATGAAATGAATGGGACAATAATTATTGGTCAGAGTGCTGGAAATCTAGTCCGACGCATAATAAATATTTCCACAAAAATGACCAATCATCATACGATTTAAATGTTATTTACATCAGATGAAATTTATTTTTCTTTTAAATTACGTAAGAAATAAATGATGTTATCGACAGAATATAAACTTTGGCCCGATTTTTCAAAAACAACTTTTATTAATAAGAGTGAATAATAGAAGTAATATATATATATATATATATATATATATATATATATATATATATATATATATATATATATATAAATTATTATTATTTATAGTAAGCTTACCTCTATATTATTATACGAAAACACGATTTGTAAATGTTCTTCAGGATACGAACAGTTCAGAATTAGTAAATATCCAGGGTGATAATTATTGATTAAGTTAGTGAAAACAATAAATGCACAGAAAACTAACCCAACGCTGCAAAATCAAGTGAGGATTAACACTTCACAGCACATTTGCCTTTAATTGACTAATTAGCTTGTCGACTAACAGATTCGCTTGCTCGCACAACTACTAGAGTTGCATACCGCTTGCGTGGTTCCCTCAACCAATTACAACATCACAATGCCTCGCAGAGAAAAGAAGATCTTTACCCATCGATAATCATAATAGTAAGCATTGTCAGCGAGTCAGGTAAGCACAAAGACAAATTTCAAACAACAAAACAAGATACAGCATACACGCGAAGAGCAAAAATCTAACAAAAAACACACAAACACAAACACACATAACTATTATATTTTATGTGCTGAATTAGAGTTTTTGCAACTTAATTTATTTTCATCGTTTTGCTGATGTAGAATTAACAACATCTGATATGCGAACTCTATCATATTTAGAAGCGAATACGCACATACACAAACACAAACACAAACATACACACACACACACATATATATATATATATATATATATATATATATATATATATTTGTATATATTTATATATATATATATTTGTATAAAAAATTGAAATATTATTTCATGATAGAATTATCTAAATCTCCATTATAAACTAAAAATTAAACAATTTAACAAAGCAATATTTTAAAAGACCATGACTTTTGCTGATTGGCCAATAGCCGAACATATGGTTACTGAAGTCCCATTTCGAACCAAGTGGATGTGAGAGGTAACTCAAAGCAAGAAACGAAATGGAGTTGCACATTTCGGAAGCTGTCAGCAGAAAAATCCCGATACCGCGGCGAAATAACCAAAAGTGTTTTCCCATTAATGGAACTTAAACTGATGAATTGTGTGTGCGTTTGTACCTGACATATGGATTCCCGTTTTGGATTAATCGCTGCATAATTTGTGTAGCTAATTCAATTTTTTGGCCTTTGTTATTTCAAATTCACTAAAAAAGTACCACATTTTGTAGCCAAGCGACGTTCTAGTTAATAAAGGACGATTTTAGCTCCGTACTTCGGATCTGCTTCGAAATAAAGTTATGAACCAGTACACAGTTGGTTTCTCAATTTAAAATTCTAACTCCTTAGTAGCAGGCCGTATTAATGTCAGATTATGTGAAACCCTCGAAGATTTCTTGTACATGATAAAACATATTACTGACACTACGAGACACCCTCATTGTATAAAATTTGCGAAATTATTTTATATAATATTTTAGGTGGTTACTCGTATAGGAGATGGCACCGTCCAATTTTCTCACATTCCTCACCCAAATACATAATGGGTAAAGGGCGTAATACCTGCTCCTACTGATGAGTCGCCAGTAATCACATAAGATTATACCTTTTGTTTGTGTGGACTTTTGTTTATTCTTCTTGCCCTATTTGAACTAATATGTTACTGGGTGGGTAACACTAAATACATAATTGCATGTATATATATCAGCTTTCCGCAACGAACGGTATCCACCTGTCATGGACATAATCTACATTTTTATTGATAAAGAAGATGATTCTGGTTTTAACTTGCGTATCATATATCTGCGTTTTTGAGGGAATGCATAAATTAATATAAGCAAAAGCCCACAGTTATGAGAATATAGCTCAAATTAAATCATTAAACAGTTTAAATAATAGCTGTTAACGAATTTTTAAATAGTACTTAATAAAGAGTTATTTCCATACTATCAACACATTGGATCAGAATGGCTTGTAACTGTAGCGCAGACATCTAGCAATGAATAGGCGGTTCATATGGCATCTGGCGAATTAAAACATGAAAGAGACAATTAATCAGTTATTTTCGCGTGAAAAGAATTAGATTGCAAATTAAATGAGTGAACGGTATTAATATGGCCAAAGGTATCTGTAAGTTCGCTCTGAATGATAAGGAGAGGAGTGCATTGTTTATGTCAAACTGCACTGGGGCGAAAACTATGTGTAACTCACTGGCCCTTTTTGGGTCCCCCTGTATATTCTGTTATATGAATTTGCATTGATTTAAAGCTAAAGCTCCACTTTAATCAGTCAATACCCCACTATATAAAGTTATCATCCGCTGAAAATAGGCATTGGTTTAACTCAAAATAGTCTGTTCAATTCGGAAGTCTACGCCCTGTTTGCTTGGAATTGACCTTGCTGGATAAAACAGTACCACAGATAAATCTTTGTGATTTGCGTTTAAAACCGATTAAAGCGCTATTCTAATTACACACACGCATGCAGACCGCTGTAAACTCCGCTCATTTGAACTTTTCTCATTCTGTGTACATCGTTTAAACTAAATTGCCCGTTTAGTAATTTCTTCCGGTCATAGTTTATTTTCCATATTTCATCAAACGAGTTTAGAAATATATCAATCGAGACTGATATACAAATTTGTCCATCAATCGATTCCTCGCGTGACTATTAATTGTAATGTTTATCCGGACAATTGATAGATAGCACAAATTAGGCCCGAATATGAAATATTTCAAGCTACGTTAGCTCTGGAAAGTGGATCAATAATTGAAAAATCATCGCAAACTAACGGAAATACATTGCCGATATAAAGTTTCTAAGAAGATGAACAGCTTTCTAGTTATTTCAAAAAAATAATCGTGCATTCAAATCACACAGTGCAATAGATGTCATGACGCTTTTGAAAGTAAGATTAATTTTAAAATTTCCACATGGCAACGGCAAGCATTCCGGATTCGATTTGATTAGCAATACCGCTGATCTTCTCCGAACAAGATGTTAACAGACTTTGGAAATCAACACCGGCGATAACCTGTCCTGGTAACCATTTCAATCTCAACAGAAGTAAGGTGGGGTGGGGTGAATTTCCCATTATACAGACACGCAAGTTCAATGTATGCGAGACTGCTAGAGGTGAGAGCCGCATATCTGAATTTGATTTCCGTATCTATATTCAATGCGGTTTGATCCTCGATAGTCAGTTTGCCGTCGTACTCTGATGATGATCATGGAAGGTCGAAACGCGTCAATGCGTTGCGTCTGGCGGTAGTTTTGTTATGTTGTTCGACGACTGGTTAAATACAATTGGATTGGTGTTTACTTCAAGCTTGCAAACTTGATTTAAAGATTTGTTACCACCAGCCGCGCAAACAATTATTGTTAAATAGTTATAAATTGTTTGTTGTGGTGACCTTTTTTATATGCCACCGTGTACTAAGTTTTACGCACCAAATAAATTTTAAAAAAAAATAGGATATATGTAATAAACCCAAGTCAGTATAAACGAAAACTACCGACTCGATTGATGCAGTTTTTAATCTAGTTTAGTTTTAAAATAAAGCAACATCAATAAGAACCGTATTAAATCGATTATTACGATTGTGCATGTGTAAAATATAACACGCTCGCCCTCCTGTGAGTTCATAGCTGCCCGCCTTAGTCAAGTTAACATTCATAATCCAAATGTAGGACTGAAGTTGAGAAACTCTTAATATTCTTTTATATTTAATAAAATATTATTTGTTATTGGCTTCTTAGATTTGTTTATTTAGCGACCCTCAATTTGGTTTACTGAAAACTAATCTCAGGCGATTCGACATTTTTCCAATTCTTCAACATTTTGCTATTTCTGCTTCAGCCGAGTATTTAATGAATAAATTTATTTTAAGAACATTTTCCTGGTCGGCATCTTTGCTTAGGCTGAATATTAAAAATTGGTCCTGTTTGTAGGTCTATGTTTCTACTTCACTAGCCATAATGTTTAAAAATTCCACACATGTACTGTTTTCAAAATTTGGATGGTTTTAATCCATAATTAGATCTTCAAATACGAACAAGGGTTGGATGTCCTTTTTCATTTTCCTTAACTTCTTTTAAAGTGCTGATTCAAATTTACTATTTTGTTCCAAAAGTTCCTTCATACATAATTCCGTCGCATTCAATTTCAACCCTGGCGTTTTTAAATTGCCCTTTAGCTTTTTATATTCCACATTATAAAATTATGTTCCGTAGTCATAATTTCTATAATTATTTAAAGTTCCGTGATGCTGGAGTCATTATCGGAGACTTATAGGATTTACTTCATCAAAAAGATAAAATATAGGACTCTCGAGTGCGTGTAGGTAAAAGATTTTAAGGATTGACTCCTGTATAAATTCAGTGCTTAGTATTACGTATATCAATCCGTTTAAATGTAAATGGATGATATTTAACCTGCCAATAATTAAACGAGGCATTCTGCGTCGAAACAGAATATTGTAGAGAAGCTACTTCTTATGTAATGTTTAAAAAATAATACCAACATGCGATCAACAATTTGTATCCAAGAAACCTGCGGAAAATATTAAATATGCTTACAATTTATAGTATTTAAAATTTATAAAGAGTAAAACATCTGAAATAGGAGTTCTACAATATTTAATAAAGTGATAGAAGACTGTAAATAAGTATTATGTTATAAAAAAATAATTCATTATATATAATCTTGTGCTTCAGGGTCAAGTTACACACTTTGCATTTTCTGTGAGCAAAAGGGACTTGAAAGATGTATAAAATTTATGGTAACACAGCAATATTTATGTAATGAATAGCGACATAATAGTTTTATAATTGACTAGTAAATTTACTTCTGATGTGCATAAAAAATTGTCTTCACCGTAGAAAAGACTAAATAAACACTTCAGAGATTGAGGTGGCGGAAAATCTAGATTATACTACCTTTAGATCTATCAATGTGTTCCAAATGTCAATATATTTTTTCTAACTCGAAAGTAGAGACAAATTTTGAATCCAAACATATTGGTAAATGCAAAACAGGTTAGTTTTGGGTAATTAGCTAGATTGGGGAATGCTATTAGTGCAGCTAAATATTTCAGCCTCCGGATTTCTCTGCCTTAAGCAAACGCTCACAAACATACACAAAAACACACAGACGTGACATACCATTATCTAGTGAATCATCAGATATTGCTAAATCGCTGTAGTTTCAATGGTATGAATGTACACGTGCAGTAATTGTATACTCCTCAACCCAAAACAAACGAGAAAACATACTCAAAGGCATGATGTACGCTTATCTAGTGAGTCTTCAGTATTTGTTATTAAATATCTGTAATCTCGCTTCGAAGAGTGTACACATGCAGAAATATACACAAACCAATTTGGCATACACTTACCTAGTATTAAAAAACAACTTATGCTTAAGAGCTCTAACAACAAGTATAAATGAGGCAGATTAAACTAAAATGTTCCACTTGACATATTGATTGTTAACTGCGTGGGTGATGTGCTTTCCTTTGAAAAGGATCTCCATAGCCGGAGATCGAAATATTTGGCAAAATCAGGAAGATGGCGGACGTAAACAACTCGGAACGCAACCCGAGAATCAGGTAAATAATCTGTTCCCTGTCGCGCAACATGTTTCTTTTAAATCTTGTTAGTGCAGCTAGACAAACCTGGCTGCCTAGCTAGATCGGTGTATAGTAGTGTAGATGATTTCGGAGAAACTATTTAGTTATGTTCTTATATTAATCTTTTAGCTGGCATGCTTAATTATATTTGTGTGCTTTTATACGAATACTGTTTGTTGGGAATTATTGCCGCCGAGCGTTATACGATGGGACCATATAAGTCAACAAGGTTTTGTACTATTGTCACTAATACATATTGTTAATGCCGGCATTGTTGCTATGATATCTTCATGCGAACTGAGACTGTCATTTCAGCCGGATTGGTTTAACTGTACCAACCGTAGAAGGGAAGGAGCCAACAGTGTCGATGTAAGAATATCGAGACAAGTCGGCTGTTGGATGATAGAGAAACTTATGGTGATTTAACAGGTATTAACCATTAATGTAAAAATCGTTGACAGATTCAAAAATATGTTTATAAATGTCCAGTTTGCGTGACATTGCCAAACTGGATCAATTATATTTGACAAATTTAATAGTGGCCAGATGCTCATTGCATGTAACATTTAAAAATAGTTTGTACAATACCGAGGGGTTTGAGACCAGGAGAATGCCTTCAAAAATGTTTAAATTTTGGAAGTGAATTTTGCGTATGTATGTGTTAGTCAGTACGTCAAGTGTTTTTTTAATAAATCTAATTTCTGGTGTGCCGAATGCTATTGGGACGGATAGGTTGGTGTATCTGCACCGCAGTATTCATTTTTAACGTATAATTATTGTTTTAAGTAATAAAAAAATCATTTGTTTGCTTGGTTTATAGGAAAACTTGTGCATGAGCTTTGATTGAATTAGGTTGTCAATGTTACTTGTAGTTTATTCGTCTTGTTAGGTAATAGACTAATTTAAAATCTCATACGTAAACTTTATAAAAATTCTGTGTTTGTTTGTGAGTCTGTGACAGATGTGTGTTCGCGGATCAAACACTTTAAGAGAATTTCTTATAAAGACTGGATTTTGCACTAAGAAAGGTTTTATTGAATTTGGGACGGAAGCTTGTCTGAACAGTGTGTTCCTGCTGAACTTGTTACTTTTTATAGCTTCTTAGAAATTGATTACCTGTGGTATATTTCTAGATCCAAGTACTCACTAAACCATTTCATCATCTTTAGGATGGTTGCTAGAAATGTGTGATAGCTTAAGTGATTTTGTTCGTGCTTTATTCCATACACTTAGGCATATCTGCTCTATTTTATTGTTTTCTTTTATTTACTGGCAATGTATATTGATAAAAAGAATTTAGTGCTCTTTTGGACTGTTCTTCCAGATTACTTGATGATGGCTTTTTGACACGTTTTATTTGTCCTTTTTGAATGCAGAGCATTTACAGATGGAGGTGAATTACACGTGGGTTTTAGGAATTAAACTTGCTTCGCGATCGAGATAGGTGCAGATCGCGCACTGCTGAGTTTGCGATTATTTATGATTGATGATTAAGTGACTTTTCTTTTAGATTGTAGATGATAATTAAGTATCTTAATTACTTATATCCTGCGAGATATAAATTGCGTCTGGGGAGTAGCAAGTGGAGGAATTGTTTGATGGGAGGATTTAAGAAAAAATTAGGATATTCTTACTCTGCTCAATAAGCTTTTTGCGTAATTTACTTTATTCTCCAGATTAAAGCTGGTTGAATATTAATAATAATTTGCTCCCATTTCTTATTGAACTTAATTATTAAGATTCTGCCTTTTATACGTCCAGTTTCGAGTCTACAAATGAGCATAATTTGATAGGTTTTTGAGTGAATACTTGTGCAATTTTTTTTAGCCATTGCTATTCATTAGCAAGTTTAACTGATAATTAAACATTGTATTGAAGCGTAAATTAAATGTAAAGCAGGCAAATAGTGCTTTTATTCATCAGACTTCAATCCTAATGCAATGCATGATTTTATTATACAGTAAATAGTGAAGCTAAGGTGATAATGTTCAACTTAATTCACACACTATAGAACGATTATTAGGAAGCGGAAATTGTTCAGGCTGAAGCACATTCGCCAAAACAAATAGTTCCTCAGTTTAAAATTGACTCATGAACGAATAACTTTTGAGTATCTTGCTGATGATTAAAGAAGCTTTAAAAGAAACATGTTGTGCGACAGGGAATAGATTATTTACCTGATTTTCGGATTGCGTATCGAAATGTTTGAATCCACTGTCATCATGATTTTATTGGGGATTTATATTTGGGAAAATCATGATGACAGTGGATTCAAAAATTTCGGTACGCAATCCAAAAATCAGGTAAAAAAAGATGATGAAAGAAGTTGCGTATAACATTTTTTGCTGTGCGTAACCATTTTTGTTTCTTACTTTGACGCACACAGAGAATCCGACCGGTTTAGAGTTTGTTTTTTACAAACAAATGTTTAGCTATAGCGGAATCTTTTTCTGGATTTCAAGCTACTTTGAGTCAAAAATGATCTTAATTTTGCTTTTTTTGTAAACTTTTATTCAACTTTCATACCGCGCTGATTAGCTCTTGCACGTGTTTATATAAGCGATTAATAAAAACCAGGTTACATTTTACAGTTAAACATTAACCCTATTAAACATATATTTATTATTACAAACAAGTAAACCACATCCGCGACAAATTTCTTGACCGTAACTAATGCGTTTCCAATAAGGACGAACCGGTCAACTGAATAAATTGCATTTTTATCATTATTAAATGCTTACTTTAGACTGATATATATATATATATATATATATATATATATATATATATATATATATATATATATGATAGGATTGGTGTTTATCTCTATCTCAAAATCTTAGTTTAAATTATTTTTAACATCACTCTCTCAATCATTCATGGTTTTATATTTAAGATGTTGGATGGGTCGATTGTTGAAAAATTATCCTTCATTTTATGTTTATTGGGCGTTTTTTTGTAAAAAAACAACATGAGTTCTAACAAATGCTTTGCTCTAGAGAATGTTGCCTAGTAATTTGATTCTTGTTATTCAAATCAATTCTTCGAGCGTCATATAAAAACCTGACCAATTATATACATACATTTTTCAATATAAACTAAGCATTGTATAATGTAGAAAAAGCAATTCATCCAATAGACCGGTTTCGTCTTTATTGGGTACTAATTAAACACTGTCCAGAATTTGCTGCGGACAGGGCTCGAACCTGGGCGCGTCTGCTTTGGTATCTAGTGCTGTAGCCACTAAGCCACCATGCCGAATTCTACACAAAATTTTCAGTTATGTACTAATTTATGTTTCTTGATTAGTCTCTCCGTTAGGTGGAGCCGATTTGACCAACCACCTCCAAACCGTTATTATCGAATAAACAGCATGCAAAATGGGGACGTAGTATTGAACTGGACGTTTATAGAAATAAATGAGCATTGTTTGCGCGGGCGAGGATAACAATTATTTAAATTAACTTTGTGATCCATAAATAAACACCTGCCCCATTATGTACATCCTTATTAATTCGAGCAAAGATATTTAGTTTATTAATCATACATTTAAACTAATTTTCGACACTTATTTCATAATGTCTTTCTCAATAGTCCGCTTATCACCTAAAATAATCGTAAGTAATAAAATAAATGGAAAATATCACCAGAATTTCCGTACATAACAGAAAAACCAAAATTACAAGTCTTCAACGAGGACAATTGAAGTGCAAATATTATTTCCATTTCATAAAAGAGATTGGCTAAAGCTGGTCGATCTGTAGACATAATTTTTCAATAACAGTTAGGTACAGTTCGTTGCAATGAACTAATTAATGCGCAATTGTTTTTTAGGTATTACGCACCTAGTAACAAATTAGTTCAAATATGACTAGTAGGATACACCAAATTCAGCATGAACGAAGGGTATAATCTCATATGCACGTTCGTTTCGTGTACGAAGGCGACCCAACAGTAGGAGTCGGTACTACGCCCTATATCCACAATATAATTGTTCAAGGAAAGTACGAAAGTGAACAGTATACGAAGGTTTATAGTATCAGTGGTATATCTAGCTACATATAAAGTCCTTGCAATGAATATTCAAGGTTAACTCCCAATATATAATATATACCGAACCTGTAAAATGGTTGCCGAGTGAGTACCTGACATCAACACTATGTTTGTCGAATAGCTACATGGTACCAACACTAAGGCTGCCGAGTCCAAATGTGTTACCAACATAAAGGATTTAAAGATATGCCACAATTTCAAAATAATTGAGAATTACATCTCCTTCTGAACACCTGTTACTCAAGGCCAGAGTTTATGGAGTTGATAGAAGGACAGGTGATCCGTATTAGTTGTAACTATAAATTTTTGTGACCTTTAGCAGACCTTGAATTCCATAGTGTTGGTACCATGTACAGACTTGCCAATGATAGTGTTGGTACCATGTAAATATTCGGCAGTCGGGGTGTTGGTATCAGGTACTGAAACAATAGCCATAATGTTGGTATCCTTTACAGACTCGGTATATATATATATATATATATATATATATATATATATATATATATATATATATATATATATATATATATATATATAGTGAGTTAGCTTGAAGTCGCATTGTCGAAGTCCTTATATGAAGTAAACATCAAAACTGGAGGTTTACACATTCTTATAATATTATATTTCTGGTCATATTTGAACCATTTTTCTTTGGCAGAGGCCTACGTCTCATGTTGTTTTTATTTTTACCACGGAAAAGCATATTAAGTTAATCCTTGCGTTTTAACCCGTATCCTTTAAATCTAGACGTCAACATTCTGTACTGCCTCGAATTCCTGGTCAGCGTCAGAACTCACTTACTGATGTCAGTATGCCGAATTCAGCGTCGTCGGTAATTAACCGACCAAAGTCGGGAAAGCATAATGATAATCGCAAAGTAAATTCAATTTAATTGGAAATAATCTACTACAAATGTGTTATATAAGTGAAATTTCTAAAATTGTCGTCTGTGTTCCTGTGGTATTTTAATAGAATTACTGTTTGATTCTCCCAGAACATTATAGACTCAGCATAAATTAAAAATAGTAAATTATTGTTGAAATTGAGAATATCTTTTTTAGTCTCCATATTATTCAATCGTGATTAGTTAATCGGATTGATCTCCATTCCCAAGTACGCATCGAGTTCATCTTTGTGGGGGATGAGAGTCAATTCGTCCCTTCCGTCCGAAAGCATTAACGTCATTCGTACTAACCACTGGAAATGAAGAACGATCTAATCTTCGTTGACTGGCTACGTTGCGGTGTGATATTTCCAGTACCTTCCTCAGGCTTCTATCACGCGGCTTCTTTCTTATTTCACTGGTGGAATGGAGAAAACCTGTTATATTGTAGTAGCAGTCACCTCATCGCATCGCACCGTACTCCCATTGGCCAAATGAAATTTGGATACGAAATACTTCGGGAATCTGACAAAAAATCGATATGATAATGTTGGCGAGTAAATTATATATTGTAGAATATGTAATTTTGGACTCAATTTTGTGGAGATGTAGAGCTATGTTGATCAAGGTTTGCATTGGAAAAATATAATCTAAGGCGGTTTAGAAGTGAACTTTCGTAAAAGTGTTTAAGGAGCACTAAAATGTCAATTGTTGACGTTGAGTTTAGCTGTTGGAATTAAGCAATGTGCTTCAACACTCGCGTTAATTAATAAAATACTTTTCTCTGTACCCGAATGCTTCAATTTGAACACGGGATGATAAATTTTACTTGGAAAAAGTTTTTAGATTATTCTATAAAGCACAGAACATTAAATTAATTTTCCATATTTTCCTGCTTTAACATTAAATAGACATCATCGAATGGAAATAGTGCTCAAAAATCGGAATCTCATCTTATGCCAGCTGAGGTGAACGGGCAGCAGGTAAGCTTCGTATGGATGAATTTTTGAAATTCAAAACTTTCAGCGAATATTTCAAAAAAGTGATGTATTCTTGATTACAAAAGAACGAATACATATGCAATTGTGTATTATTTGTTTTTTTCCCAGTAGAAAATGAATGAAGTATTTTCCAAAGTCAGCATGAAAACAAGACATGATTCCATGCACACGCGCGTTTCGTGGCATCTCATTAGTAAGAGCTTGCATTTTGACCAATTTTTCCGGCTTCTACTAATGAGTCGCCAGTAAGCACGAAACGCGTGTGTACATGGTATCATAAATTCGCTCATGCTGATTTTGGTTTATCCTTCTGGTACTATTTCGCCTGATTGGTTACTAGGTGCGCAACAACTAATACGAAATTGCATATATATTTGTTTTCCTCAAAAATTAGTTTCTAAATGTTATATATTTAATTAATTGACGTTAGGATTACCCCAAATAGTGATAACTGATATTGACCAAGACACGAGTGTATGGATTTGCAAGAGTAACGTGTGTTCAGAAGTAACTGTAGTTCTCAATTTGGGTGAAATTTAGCATAGCTCATAATCAATTGCGTTGGTACCACGTATAAACTCGGCAACCATAGCGTTTGTATCTGCTACTGAAACAATATCCATAGTAATGATATCCTTTACAGACTCGGTATATATATATATATATATATATATATATATATATATATATATATATATATATATAAGGTGGTTTTGAGGTCGCATTGTCGAAGACTTTAACTGAAGTTAGCTTCACTATTGCGGGTTTGCACATTCTTTTAGGAGATTTTAACATCCAATTGTTTTACATTCCTCACACAAATGTATAGTGAGTATGTGGCGTAAAACCGACTACTGCTTATGAGTTGCCAGTAAGCACGAAATGAATTTAAACATGGGATTATGACTTTCGTTCATGCTAACATTACTTTATCCTTTTTTTCCAATGCCGCGTTTTGCATACTCGGTTGATAGCAACTTTGCACGGACAGTTTCACAAAGATCCGATTGATCACAATTTACAATTTCGTTTTGTCTTCGATCGGGCTGAGTTTGTATTCATCCCAATGGAAATGCGGTTCTATCACATCATTTCCATTGGGACGAATACAAACTCAACCCGATCGAAGACAAAACGAAATTGAAAATTGTGATCAATCGGATCTTTGTGAAACTCTCCGTGCAAAACTACTACCCGCGTACGCAAAACGCGGCATTAGAAAATATGAAGCTGGCACTCCACAATCAAATTTCAAAAAATATTTGAGTTATCCTTCCAGTCTTATTTGGAATAATTTGTTTGTAGGTGCGCAATACCTTATACACAATTGTTATATATATATATATATATATATATATATATATATATATATATATATAAATTTTCTGCAACAGTCTATATTTAACTGTCCTAGAAAAATGGCGTCTGGCTATTGGCCAACTTTAGCCAATCATAATTTTAAATGTTACCACAAACTAAATTCTATCTCCCTCATTCCTCACCGAAATATATAAAGGGTATAGTGCGTTATACCGGCTCCTAATGACGAGCCGCTAGCAGGCAAAATACGAATGTGCCCATGAGATTATACCTTCCGTTCATGCTGAATTAAGTTTATCTCTCTTATATTACTTGTACTAATTTGGCACTAGGTACGCAATACCTTATACGTAATTAAATAGGACATATTTCCAGTTAATCATCATGTGACACTTATTGAAGAGATAATTCTAAAAAAGAAAACAATTCTGTGTTAGATAATATACGACTCGTGTTCCTCTTGAAATCGTGCACTATGGTAACAAAGAACACGAATTCTTGAGTTGCGTATCACATTTGAGAATAGAGCAAAACGATGCATGGCAGAAGTTAAATATATTATTTATTTAAATAACTTTGGTGGACTTAAAATACGCCGTTTTGGTTTGTAGTAATTGGAAGAACAACAACATGACCGTAAGTCATAAGCAATGAGGCATTTTGACCTGATGTGGTCATCATCAGAACACAAGTCAAAACTGATTAACGGGAATCAAAAAATTATTAATGCATACACGATTGCAAAAAACCAGCATAACCACATTTCCTCTGACTTGAACGTCGGCGACCATATTTTCACGCCGTCACGTTTTCAACTTTCTTTTTACTTTTGCCACATTCGTATCAGTGATTCAGATAAGCGTGAATTGATTGCGTTGATGTTGATAACATTTTTTATGATGTTTGTTGGAATACATTGATTTGCATTTTTGCGGTTTTATAAACAGGGATCGTATCTAGATTATGATCATTTTTCCGCCATTTCCCTCTTTTGTAAGTGGTGAGTCATAAATTTTATTGAATCTAGCCAATTGCTGCTCCTTCACGCAAATTTTTTTGTATTTGCCTGAGCTATTGATTTCTATTGGTAGGCCAGCTTGTCAAATTGCCATATTTACTTTGATAAAGTTAGTAACCATTATTGTGAGTATGTATACGTCTCTCAGAGTTGGAAACCTGCGTTTCTTTTTAAGCATAACGCTTTTGTCATCATCTTGTCTGGAGAACAGTTACCCCATACCCCACGTAGGACTTCTTAACACGATAATTATCCAAATTTATAACTGGGACTTAAATACGGACAAGCCACCTGGTTGATGCTTTCAGTATAACTTTTACTTGGCGTGGTTTAATTTTGAACGCATACTGTTGATTGTCATCTCAATTGAATGTCATTGGAAAGCATAATCAAGATTTAAGTTTCAATACTTGATCAAAATATTTCTTTTAAATACTGATTGTTTCCGAAAGCTAATATATATGAAAGTACGTATAAGGTGTTGCAAACCTAATAACAAATTAATTCAGTTGTGACCAGAAGGATAAATCAAAGACAGTATGAACGGAACATATAATCTCATGCACATTCGTTTCGTGCTTACTAGCGACTCATCAGTAGGAGCCGGTATTACGCCCTTTAACTACTATTTATTTGGGTGAAGAATGTGCAATGCTTAGTTTATACTGACAAATGTATGCGTATGATGGGATTGGTGCTTATATCAATTTCAAAACATTGATTTAAATAATAGGCTATTTTATAGGAATTTTTTTATGCACATTTTGGCTGCAGAATGCAAAATGTCCTATTTTCTTACATTCAAGGCCCTATTAACCGGTACAAACGTGATCAGCAATCTTAAGAAGACGGATCCTTCCAATGCACTGATTCAGTTTGGAATCACATCAAGTCAAGCAATGACTGGAGTGAATCATCCAGCGCATCTACCACAGAATCAGCATTCATTGAGCCAAATCAGTGAGCGGAATAATTCTGGCGCTCTTTGTCCAGGCGGTATCGGCCAGTCTGTTGGGTATAGTTTAAGTTTGCCGACGGCCGCGCCCGTCGTATCGTCGAACGTGAGCAGCAATAGACATCACTCAGGTGGAGTAGACCACCAGACGGCTGTTGTGCCGAACAGAGCCAAACGCGGACAAATTATAGATATTCGTAGCATGATCAATCAGGAAACACGACTCAGTGTGGAAGAAGACAGGCCAGGCTGTTTTGCACCACAGGTAAGCTGAAGGTCGAACCGTAACAGACTGATTAATTATGCTTTATGTGATGGGCTACGAAATATTTGTTTTCCCCATCGTGCCTAACAGGGGTTTTTGCAACAATTGTTGTAAATGCATTGTTGATCTGGTTTATATGAGCATGCATTACAACACACCGTCTTCAACTCCTATTGCGTAATACCATCTTGATACATCATATATTTGCTAAATAACATTTTTTTAAACTAATATGGTTATTTTGTTTCTCGTTCTTATTTTTATACCATATATTTAATACAAGCAACAAGCAAGAATTTTTTTTGTGAATGTTATTCAGTGCCGAAGTACGCAACATATGACAGCATAAAGGAGAAACGTAGGGTCATGACATTATCGGACTTGAAACAAGGTAGAATAATAAAATCAGTAGAATTGAAATACAGCAAAAGACAAGTTAAATACTGTTTGTGGTGGAGAAATAATGTATGTGCAATTGTGTAATAGGTATTGCGCACGTAGTAACAAATTAGTTCAATTTTGACCAGAAGGATAAAACAAAGACAGCATGAATTGAGAGTATAATCTCGTGCAGATACGTTTCATGCTTACTGGCGTCTCATCAGTAGGAGCCGGTATTGCGCTCTTTACCCACTACATACTTTGATCAGGAATATGAAAATTAGGACGGTACAATCTTCTATGCATAAACCTGCAGTAACTAAGCTAACTTAGTATAAATTCATCGATTGTGCGACTTCTGAGCCAAATCACCATATATGATATATATCTTTATACACTGAGTCTGTAAAGTGTACCAACAATATGGCTATTGCATCAGTACCTGATACCAACAATACGGTGGCCGAAGAAGTAAATGACACCAAAACTATGGTTACCGCGTCGGTACATGATACAAGCAAATTGTATTTTAAAATATGCTGAAGTTTAGCTTACTCTAGAAAATCCATACATTTTGACCCTGATCGATGTCAGTTATCACATTTTGCGGTAATCATGACATCATTCAACTAAATATATAACAGTTAGATACTGTTTTTAGCGAAGAACTAATATATATGCGATTGTGTATTAGGTATTGCGCATCTAGTAACAAATATGTTCAAATATGACCATCAAGTTAAACCAAGGACGGCATGAACGGAAAGTTTAATCTAGTGCATATTCGTGTCGTGCTTATTGACGACTCAGCAGTCGGAGTCGGTATTACGCCCCCTACTCACTATGTATTTTGGTGAGGTATGTGGGAAAATAGGACCGTAATTCTTGGTTATAACCAAGCAGATATACGCAATGCACGCCTATTTGGTATGGATCCGAAAGATTTATGAGCTAGCTTGCCATAAGCAATAATGAAGCGAGGAAAATAAAATTTCGCAATTGCTTTTTGTTTTATTCGTATTTTGTGCAATACGCAGTAAAATTAATTAACGAAATATCTAGGAAAATTTAGGAATTGCAGAGAAAATATCTTTGTTGTCCTAAAAATTAGCAGATTATTGTGCAAAATCTCAATCGCGAACAAGTTTATTCGTTAAACTGATAATTTAATTGTAGATTTGACCGCATTTTTCTTGTGCGGGACAATTGGTAGCACTCATAGGTCGGTAAAATCTTGAACTTTTTCCATCTTCAGATGATGTAATGGTCTTGATGGTCTCATCGTTCTTTTGCTTCAATGTCTGATGTTGGAACAATTGCTCCATTGCTTTCGCTTTGAGCCCGATCTTTCCAGGCTCATTTTCAGGGGCTGGACCCTAATACGCCGCAGGAGCTAGACACATTACTCCTGTGCGTATTAAGTCAACCCTGAAGATGAGCCTGGAAATTCGGGCTCGAAAATTTGGTGAAAGAACAATGGAAAATCTTGTTCCAACGTCATTTTCAGACAATCAGCTAATTGAAGGCTTAAAAAAGAAGGGACAAGAGAGAACCCATCAACTGAGGCCAAAAATTACATCATCTGAAGATGGAAAAAGTTCAAGATTTTACCGACCTATGAGTGCTACCAATTGTCCCGCACAAGAAAAATGCGGTCAAATCTACAAAAAGAAGGACAGCACTGCGCAACCAAATGCTTCATTTAAAATGATAATTTAATTCTTTTAAAAATGAATTATATCTTTGAGTACTGAGAAAAATCCTTTTGTATTGATGTATGACTTTATTATATAACAGGCATAAAAAACTAATTTCTTTAAAAAAACATTTTATTTTCACCTAACCTTAACTTGAGTGCAATATCTAGTATTTTATTAAATCAGTATCAAAAAGAAAAGTGGACAAATTTAGATTAAGTTTGCATATCATAAAAAAACAAAAAGCGTAAAAAGCACTTGCAAAATATCACATACGAACAATTCACCAGTCACACGTACAGACGTGTTTCGAAATTCTATGGTTATCATTATTCCACGACGGTAATGTTTCTAGCGATGATCAAACCGCACTGCGTATATAAGTAAATTAAATTTACCCCTATTAGTCTCAGAGATATAGTACTCGAGTGAAAATGTCAGCTGCTTGGTTTTTTTTGCAGTCAAGAATAAAAAAAATTTAGCTTTTGCCAACATTCTAAAAGTTACAAATTTAAACAGTCATTGATTGCGCGGGTAATGGTTACAATTATTTTAATAAATGTTGCCTATTTGAGACAAACAAAAGCCCTTTTCTTTAAATCAAGTTTGCAAGCTTGAAGTAAACATTGGATTTAAATACAATGGAATTGGTGTTTACTTCAAGCTCGCAAGCTTGATTTAAATAATTATTACCACCATCCGCGCAATCAATTATTGTTAAATTGTATTGCCTAAAAGCCCCTTTGTATTTTAGCAGTCGATGATGATTAAGAAACACGACAGAAATCCAAAAAGCGACTGCTTGGCCACAATGTGATCAACGTTTATTTCAGGCTCGCAAACTTTATTGTTAGGACTTGCTATCACCACCGGCGCTATAAATGATTTTTCAAAGAATTCATCTGTCTATAAGCAAGTGAAGTGCAAAATATTTCTGTGTGTATTAATTCGCAGATAAAGGATGCTGAACTGACCGCTTCGGTAATAAGCAGCTTCTCTTTTGTTTTTTACTTTAAGAACCACATAAAAATGATCATTTTATAGAGTTTGATTTTTGTTAACCCTGTGCTAATTTGTTACGGAAAGGGTTATCTATTTTCCTGCTTTACTTCTCCATTATAGATTTGGATTCCTTTCTTTAATAAGACCGGAAAATTGCTTATGATGCAAATAAGGGATCATTTGGAATAAAAAATGCTGACAAAGGATGGAACTTTTCTGAAATAACTTAATAACTATTATCCACGACCATAAAATTGGAATAAAAGCGGCTTTCGAAGGGTTTGTCAAAGAAATAAAATTTACCGGATTATTGCAAAAGCAATCAGTCGAATATGCTTTCTCTTAAGTTAAATAAAGATAATAAATTTGTAGATGAATTGGATATAAACTGAGAATTTGTTTAAGTATGCGTTTCTGAATGTGTGTTTAAAACTTGTTTGTTGTACTATGTGTAAAATTAATACTACTTTATTTCTTTGCTTTTCTAAATTTACTTTATGGTATACTAGGTATATTTGTTGAGTTAGGGTCTTATGACAGTGTATATTATAGCATTTTCTATTAAAAAATCATAACTAAGTCAGTTGAATGTGTTATTCGAGTTTTCATATTTAGCTTTTATTATTTATTCTTTCAAAACACACCCGCAATTTATGTCCCTGTCTTTATTCCGCTTAAAAATCTTTGTAACCTGCATGTCCACTGCTCCATGGTATAAATTATTTTTCTACCCATTCTTCAGCTCATCACAACACGTATTAGAGATAAACGAAATGAAACTTTGTACAATCATTTACATCTTTTACTTTATACAACTTAATTTGTAACACGTACTGACGTTTAGCTGAAAAAAATTACGTAACGTTTTTGTGAAAATGTGTTTAGTCAAATATGTACACGAATTCAATAATATAACTGAGCCATGGTAAACAACTTTTTATTTTTCCATGCTTGCGTCGGAACAAAACGCTCAGTTTAAGGGTGTGCATATAGCCGAAAGATCACAAAATCGTTAAAATTAATCTTTAGAAATTTAATTATTATTTTCCTAAACATTTTAAATAAAAAAATGAAACATTAATGTTATAATTATTAAGATGAATAAGTAATATGAAAATATATACAAAATACTAAAATAATTCTTGAGAAAATGATTAAACTTTGGGCACGTATTTATTAATTTTTATTAGGGTATGAATTTAGAATAAATAAATTTCAAATTTTAAACTACCAACTAAAAGAATGAACCCTTTAATGTAGTATTTAAGAATGTTGATGGACCTAAAACATTGATAATATGCGTTTTAAAAAAAACTAAGGCACTAAGCTCAAAGGTAATGTAATGAAAGATGATAATGCAGGCAATCTTAATATTTATTTTCGAGAAGTAAATTTCTTAATTTTAATATCAGCTACACATTATCAAATTCTCATAGTTACTTGATGGAGCTAGTTTCCGATTTTCATTCGAGAATTCAACGCTTTCTAACTTTATTTAATTTTGTGCTCGTTCTAGGGACAATTCAACTTTTTTACGCTGTTTCTATCGTCAATTCACAAATATACTTACTTGCAATTTATTCGTTACTCTTTCGTTCTGCTCTGTTAGGACAGGTTATCCATACTCGTCGGTAACCCTTCTCGTTATTTGAACTTCCGTTGTCTTCATAACGATTGTAAAGCTCAGATCAGCTAAAATACCCACACGTGCTGGTTGTGTTATGGTCACATCTTCTTATCAGAAACAGTGCATAAATTCGTACACATGCTCAAATTTATAATAATTGCATAGGATATAACACATTACTGAAGTATCTAAGGCTTCAGTATTTCGCTTTAGTTTGAAAGCATAGTGTCGAAGCTTTGAGTTCGTTGTTAAAATTTCATTTATTGTGCTTTAATTTATGTATGTATGTATGTATGTATGTATGTATGTATGTATGTATGTATGTATGTATGTATGTATGTATGTATGTATGTATGTATGTATGTATGTATGTATGTATGTATGTATGTATGTATGTATGTATGTATGTATGTATGTATGTATGTATGTATGTATGTATGTATGTATGTATGTATGTATGTATGTATGTATGTATGTATGTATGTATGTATGTATGTATGTATGTATGTATGTATGTATGTATGTATGTATGTATGTATGTATGTATGTATGTATGTATGTATGTATGTATGTATGTAAGTATGTATGCATGCATGTATGCATGTATGTTTTTTTAGGTGTGTATTTTGTTATGTATGTGTATTTTGTGTATTATGTGTTGCGAATCTAGTAAAAAATTAGTTCCAATACGACCAGAAGGATTAAACAAAGAACGCATGACGGGAATGTATAATCTCGTGCACTTTCGTTTGGTGCTTACTGGCGACTCATTAGTAGGAGCCGCTTTTGCGCCCTTTAACCACTATATATTTGGGTAAAGAATGTTGGAAAATAGGACGTTACCATTTCGACTAAAATATATAGTGGGTAAATGGCGTAATACCGGCTCCTACTGATGAGTCGCAAGTGAGCACGAAATGAATGTATGTACTAGGTACCGTTTTATGTATGTTTGTATGTATGTCTGTCTATTTTGAGGTATGAATATATGTTAATATTTATGTATTTTTGCATATATGTATATGTGTACGTTGGTATTCGTGTATGTATTTGTGCATGTATGAATGTGCATGTTTGTATGTATGTATTTATTTATGCCTTTAGGAATGTATATATGTATGTGGGTATGCATTCATGTATGTAAATATGTATTTATGCAGGCATGTACGTATTTATTTATTTATGTATGTATGTAGTAGTGTAAATATATTTATATATGTATGCATGTATGTATTTAACATTCTTTTATATTTTTATATTTATTTAAGAATAGATGTATGCAATTATATCTGTATCTATGCTGGTTTGAATGAGACAAAATTTCATATATTTTTGAGTTGACATGTATGCAATCACGTTTCATTATGTAGAATATCATTCATTTGTTTAGTGTTGCTGAATATAAAGGTGATTAATTGTACTCATTCTATAATGATATTAATTTAGATATCAGTCATTTCTGAAAACTTGCCAGTATTAGACAAGAATTCAAAAGTACAATTTACTTTTTTGTAAACGTTCAGCGGAGATAGTGGTTCTGCTGAATTAAGCGTAAACCGGTATTCGAATTATAAAATTATTGAGTGGGGAACTGATTCTCCATAGGGAATTCTGTGTAGTTTTCAGTATTAAAAGAATCCTCCGTGTGATTCACATATACACATTTCTGCATGCCTTTTGAATGATATTAGTTAATTAGAGCATGGTATGCTTTTTAATTAAGATGTAAATAATTCATATTTGTTTTATGCTTTCACGCATAAAATTAACTATATTTGTAGGAGCGCCTTTTGAAACCGTTAGGAAATTTTATGGGTTACACCGGGGAGTGGCGAGAACTGGCGATGACGATATCTCGAGTAAGTTACAGTGATTTCTATTTTAGTTTTACGCGTAAAATATTGCTTATTTATACCATGTGCCGGTTTTCTGACCTATTTTTACCTACTTGAAAACTCAATATTGTCATACACATTCAAACTAAATGTAAAAACAACTTAAACAGGAAATATTTTAAATTCTAGCCAATGCGTGCATTAGTAGCGGAAACGGAAATAAACCTGCTCGTATAATTCATGTATATATCATTAAACATACATAGAATAAAAAAATTCTTTTGGAATGCGAGTTTCAATGAAATTTATAGTAACCTTAAAAATTTTCACGGAATAAAGAAATTTAATCATTAACAAAACCGCCTCTTTCTCATGTTACCTTTAAATATTTTCAAATGAACACATTTCTATTTATTGACATGTTATATAAACAAAAAATATTAAAAGCGGAAATAGAGGGCAAAATGATGGAACATCCAATCATTTGCGTGCCTAAATTCTAGTTCATGATCAACGCCCAAACAAAAATTTTTGCTTGCATACATCGGGCACAGTTTGTCTATCCACAGATCTTCATATTTTGCTAATTCATTTCTTTTTTTGCATTTGGTATAATAAAGTCCATGTCTGGAGTATATACGTGCGAGATTTCAATGGTGCGTTGCCCAATTTCAGATTTGTATTCAACTTCTCATTTGAAACAGGCGTTCAATAATACAACGAGTATTTGTTGCGTGGGCGGGTATAACAATTATTCAAATAAAGTTTGCAAAAGTGGAATAAACACAAATCCCATTTGGCATGAAAATTTGTCAGTATAAACTAAGTATTGTATAATGCATTGGATGATTTCTATTTATATATTATATAATATTTGGTTTATAATGGCGAATATAATTGTAACATGTGATTGGTGTTTATAGCAAGATTGCAACCTTGATTTGAATCATTATTGTTAACGCCCGCACAACCAATGTTCGTTTAGTTACATAAATTTTAGATTGAATACCGCTTCTCCAGGAGGCGTGGTATCTATTCTATAATGATAGATTGCGAGTGGCTAGTTGGCCTAAAGAGATGCCACATAGGCCCACACCTGAAGGACTAACTAACCCAATAGAAAATGAGTTGCTATATCAATTAAAATTGTGTGTATCATGCAGAATATTGGCGCATTGGATGGAGCCACATACTCCATAGTTTACGCGCCCATGTTCGCGCCTTGTCCGCTGTCAAAGTCTGGACAGTAATTGAAGAGTTCCGAATAAGGACGAAACAGGTCTTTGATACGTTATACTATGCTTAGTTTATACTGATATATATATATATATATATATATATATATATATATATATATATATATAATTGGATAGTTGTTTATATAAAGCGCGTAAACATGATTTAAATAAACACTTCATAATATTTGTTTGTGTCGGAGAACTAATACATGCAACTGCGTATTAGGTGTTGCGAACCTAGTAACAAATTAGATCAATTATGACCAGAAGGATAAATAAAAGACAGCATGAACGGAAAAATTAATCTTGTGCACATTCGTTTCGTGCTTCCGAATAACCCAGACGAATGTGTAAATTTGCAGTAGTGAAGCTAACATCATATAAAGTCTCGACAATGTGACTTCAACGCTAACTCACTCTATATAATATATATACCGAATCTGTAAATGATACCAACACTATGGGTATTTTGTCAGTACCCGATACCAATATTATACCGCCGAAAAGATACATGGCACTAACAATATGGTTGCCGAGTCGGTACATGGTACCAACACGAAGGATTTCATTGAATGCCATAGTTCATCGAAATTGAGAATTAAAACTATTTCTGAACACCTGCTACTCCAGTAAATCCATACACTCTGGTCTTGATCGATATCAGTTATCCCAATTCGCGGTAATCGTGAAATCATTCAATTAAATATATAACAGTTAAATACTGTTTGTGGTGGAGAGCTAATATATATGCAATTATGTATTAGGTGTTGCGCATCTAGTAACAAATTAGTTCAATTATGACCAGAAGGATAGACCAAAGACATTATGAACAGAATGTATAATCTCGTGCACATTTGTTTCGTGTGTACTTGCGACTCATCAGAAGGAACTGGTATTACGCCCTTTACCCACTATTTATTTGTTTCTAAATTTTCCCATGCAGTTATTTATTTGCTGACATTTTTCTTTGTATATTTGATATTCAGCAGTTACATTGCAGATAAATTTTTGTTTCTAGACTACTATTACTTAATTAAAATGTCACTTCTACAATTTGTAATTTTCATAATGATAGGATATATTTTTACAAAATCCGAATGTTCGATGGGATGACATAATCGGTCTGGAATCTGCAAAGTGCCTTGTTAAGGAAGCTGTCGTCTATCCGATTAAAGTAGGCTGTTTTATCTTAAATGTTGTGTTTTATTAATTTTATTGATAGTTGAAATAGTTATTATTATTATTATTATTATTTATATTATTATTATTATTATTATTATTATATTTAACTTAATAATATTATTATATTTTATTATTCAATTTGCGATTAGGAGATCTGTTAGCATATACATCCTTGAGAGTTTTGTGCCGAAATGATGCATGAGAAATAAAGAGACCAATCGCATTGTTTGTACGTGCACAAGGAAATTATGTCCAAATTCGGCCTCATTAATAGTATAAATATCATGGTCTCAGTAAATTATTTTATTTTTGAATTGAAGGAAAACGACGTTTTAATTAGCATTTACACAACCTTCAAGGGATATAAAAGGCCAATCTTAATGTATTTGCTCAATTATATTTAATCATGACAAACATATTTTGTTTTCATTCTTATTTCATACAAAATGTACTTATGATGGTTCTCTACTAAAATCTGAGGCTTTTTGTGGTGCTTGTATGCAATTAACCCAAATGAGGCTGGCCTCACACTTTCAGTGTGGTGTACAGATAGTTAAGAAATTTGGAAAAGATATAAAACGAAGTAGGCCAAGGTAAACGTATGATTAAACCCACCGTTTCTAAATATTCACGGAAAATTTAATAATTAATCTCGGTATATGTGTCAGCTCTGCAAAGTGAACAGCCTTCAGAAATTAGCTTGACACATTTCTGAACGTTTCTGTTCTGATTAAGAAACATTGCATAGGAGTTTACAATATCTATTTAACCAAATAAGTTTTTTGTTAATGCTCCTCCAATTGATGCGAAATTTCACAGAAAAAATTCAGTGAATTCTGAAAATTTCCTAGGAGTAGTACAGTTATATCCAGCTGCATTTAGATGTGTCTGTCTCGTTGCATATGGTTTTTGAACTTTAATTGCTTTTCCTTGGTCCTTGATTGGAAAGGTCACTGATACATCGTGCTACTTAAGTAACTGCGGTGATCCCCAATGAATAACTGGAGTTTTAGTAGACATTATCTTGTGCTTGTATGGCTCGACATTAGTCACTTTTTCATGACGTACCTTGAACTTGCTAAGCATAGAAGGACACTCTAGAGGAAACATATGCAAGAATTTTATGGCAAATTGAATCCAGTAGATTGGTTCTATTTATTCTCTGGTTTTAGTTAAGGTTGTGCAGTTTTTGTCTTTGATACAAAAACTGTGTGGTCTCTCCATTCACTAGAATAATTATTGCAGGTCTACAAGTGACTCGTACTTCAACGAGTATCGAATGCAAGTTAGCCTCTCGGCCTGATGTGATGATTGCTGGGAAAACTTGACGATGCATGAAGGAACTAAGAATATCTCTGCTTATGTTGAATTGTATTAAAATGCGCTATTTGGTTAAGTTAAGTGGCTATATTTACAAGATTATATAGGAATCTACTTGGTAGTCGAATTTTCCAACCGCCTGACTGATTTTATTTGCTGTCATCAAGCTTGTTGTTTCGAGGCTACCCAAAGTACCAACTGAGACAGTGCATCATGCACCAAGAGGCGATGGGTACAATGAGGCTTAAAGTGCTATCCCAGCATGTGTGCAGCATTCACCCATAGTCAACAGCTATAGTCATTCACCTAACGATGTTAAAACAAAAATCTCTTTAAAAGATATGGAAAGGCACTTATCAGGCCCTCACCATTTGTTGTCTCGCGTACGTTGTACTCAATTAGAAACGTCAGCTACACAATTGCCGTGCAGCAAAAAATAGAACCTAATAGTTAATGTGCGTGACTGCATAGAAATTGTGCAGCTGACATTTTCAGTCAAGTTCAATTTATGCGAGTTTGCTAGAGGTGAGAGCCGCATATGTAAATTTGATTTCCATGTATATTCAATGCGGTTTGATCCTCGATAGTCAGTTTGCCGTCGTACTCTGATGATGATCATGGAAGGTCGAAACGCGTCAGTGCGTTGCAGCTGGCGGTAGTTTTGTTATGTTGTTCGACGACTGGTTAAATACAATGGGATTGGTGTTTACTTCAAGCTCGCAAACTTGATTTAAAGAATTGTTACCACCACCCGCGCAATCAATTATTGTCAAATTGTATTGCCTATATATGTATATGTGGTGAAAGCTGCAAACAGTTAATGTTCGTGACTGCATAGAAATTGTGCAGCCGACATTTCCAGTCAAGTTCAATGTATGCAAGACTGCTAGAGGTGAGAGCCGCATATCTAAATTTGATTTCCATATATATTCAATGCGGTTTGATCCTCGATAGTCAGTTTGCCGTCGTACTCTGATGATGATCATGGAAGGTCGAAACGCGTCAGTGCGTTGCGGCTGGCGGTAGTTCTGTTATGTTGTTCGACGACTGGCTAAATACAATGGGATTGGTGTTTACTTCAAACTCGCAAACTTGACCCCAGTCGCTCGTACCGACGCGTTATGTTCTTCTTTGGTCATCTTTAACTATCAGATAACAATTTATACCATTAGGATGCTGTGGGTGGTGATAACATAAATTTAATCAAATTAGCCGACTTCAGATAAACAAGAACTCTAATTACTGTAAGCAGTAACAGAACATAGCTTAATTACCGTCAGTCGCACGTACTAACGTATTTTGACATTTTATTGTCATTAGAAAAGCACAAATGCATACGCGTAACGAAAATACAATGAAGTTAAATAAGTAAAACATAGAAATTCAGAGACGTGTCTTTCATTCTGTTTAGTATCACGCACATGTTACGTGACTTAAAATAAAGCTCAAAATTCCTATTTATTTACAATTATAATTAGTTGTATATTCTTTTGTGCGCAGTACTAATATATATGCTATTGTATATTTTTGTTGTGTATTGCGTAACAAATTAGTTCAAACAGGAACAGAAAGATAGACCAAACTCAGCATGACCGAAAGGTACAATCACAAGTTCACACGCGTTCGTGGCTACTGGTGACATAAACGTAGAAGCCTGTACCTCGCCCTATACCCACTATATATTTTAGTCTGGAATGTGGAAAAGTTAGATGGTACAGTCTACTATACGAATGTGTACTCATGTAGTCTCTTTTGGAATAATATGCTATTATGAGAACTATGCAATTGCGAATATAACATGTTTTCAGCTTCTGACAACAGCATATATGTTATACATTTAAAAGAAACGTGTTGCGCGACAGGGAATAGATCATTTACTTGATTATCGGGTTGCGATCCGATTCATTTGCATCTGCTGTCTTCCTGATTTATCCAAAATTTTCGATCACCGGGTATGTAGATCTTTTTCAATAGAAAGCCCATCACCTACTAAGTTAACAATCAATATGTCAAGTGGAACTTTCAGTTTAAACTGTCCCATTTATACTTGTTGTTAGATCTCTTAAGCATAACTTTTTTTAAATACTAGGTAAGTGTGTCACATGGTTTGTGTGTATGTCTGCATGTGTACACACTTCGAAATATGAATACAGTTATTTAATATGAAATACTGACGACTCACTAGATAAACGTACGACATTCTTGTGTGTATGTATTATCATTTGTTTTTGATTGAGGAGTAATCAAAAAAATAGTTCTGACGTGTGCATTTAGGAAATGACAGATATCATTTTAGTTTCACGTGAATGACTGTTACACGTGCCGGTAATTACATGCAACAGATTGTTTCTCAGTATTACGCAAACGCTCACACACCGACACACGAACAAACAGACATGGCATATGCTTATCTGGTGAATAGTCAGATGTTGCTAAATCGCTGTAATTTCATTGGGATGAGTGAACACGTGCAGTAGTTGATTACTCCTGTATTCTCATTTCGAAGATTGTACACATTCAGACATACACTTACCTAGTATTTAAAAAAACATGTTATGCTTATGAGATCTAACAACAAGTACAATTGGGGCAGTTTAAACTAAAATTTCCACTTGAGATATTGATTGTCAGCTTAGTAGGTGATGTGTTTTTCATTTGAATAAGATCTCCATACCCGGAAATTGAAAATTTTGGATATATCAGGAAGACAGCGGATGCAAAAAGATCGGATCGCAACCCGATAATCAAGTATATAAGTTATATAGTTAGAACAAAATTAATTTCATTGGTAGCGATAAAAATATTCAAAACTTGCTTGTCGTCTGGAGATAAATAGCAATCATATTTTATTTAGCAAAAGATATGCCAGAGCTTAATCACCATCAGTCAAATTTACTTACGCTTTTCGTCCTCTAATGGTCATTACTAGAGTATGATGTTAAATAGGGTAGCGAGACTCGAAGCGTAATCAATATATAAGGTACGGAAATAAAATGAAATGACTCTTACCTCTAGTATTCTCGCAAACATTGTGCTTGGCTGGAAATGTAAGCCTCGCAATTCTATGCATTTAAGATTAGAACAATATTGCATTTTATATAAGAAGTAAAAAGAATTTAAAGATCCTTGGCTGAGCGGCTGGCATTAAAAATTGTTAAATCAAGTTTTACTGTCTTGAGATGACCATAAATACAGTTATATAACATAGCTAAACCAACATAAATCACAAGATTCGACACATTTTTACTATGTGTAATCATCTCAAAATCCATAAGCGCGCAGTTACCTAATGATTACAGCAGTTAATTACAACACAAATTTCATTGTCCTCAAAATCTCTTAATCTGCCTTCCTGAAAAAAATTGCAGTCTGAGTGTGACTGACGGTACTTGTGCTCTGCTTTACAACTGGATAAATAAAATAGAATTGGTGCTTATCTGAATTTCGTAAACTTGATAAAAAGATTTAACTCTGTCCTTGATCAAAAGCAGTTATCAGATTTTCGCGGAAATCGTGGCATCACTCAAAATCAGATATCATAGTTACATTTATTTTAGATAAGCAGAACTGAGGTATATGTATTTATATTTGAGAATGACAGTTTTTTGGATATGAAGAAAACTGGTATTGGTTCTCGAAACAAAAACAAAACTGAGTGAGTTTGTAAGATTTTGCGCTGGATGATGATCGTTTAATTTTGCAATTATTCCTTTTATCGTCAAAATAAAAAAAACTAATTCCTTGAAAAAATAATAGTTTTTAAATGAACCATACTGAGTAATTTTTAGGTCAAGTTTGCGAGATTGAAGTAAACACCAATCCCAATGTTTTTAACTAGTCGTTGAACGACATAGCTGAACTACCGCCAGTCGCACGCACTGTGTGTTGTTCCATAATTATAGATGAACGAGATAACGTTTTAGCCAATTTTGTCTGTACAACAAATCCAGACCAATTAAACGAACATTGGTTGCGCGGGCGGTGATAAAAAATTTTATATCAAGTTAGACACCTTAATTAATCAATAAAATCCAGACCAAATTGAAATTACAATGAACCTTGCAGCAATACAGACGTAAGAATTAAAAAACCAAATATAATTAATTTTCCTGCATAGAAGCTTAAAAATTTGGTGTAAATCTACTTATTATAAATAAATTGTGCACAATAATAATTGATCTGACAACGAAAACTCGCCTTATTAAATTTACGGTTAAAGACAATTTATAAAATTAACATGAAACTGTGGGTTATTATTAAAAAATAATCACAAACAGTATTGTAACGACAAAATATAATTGCCGACATATTGCGTAAATTAAATTCAATTTAATTTACGTTGCACCAATGAGACAAAAGCGAAACTTGCCGTTTAACCAATAGTGTGCAAGTAGTCATATATTACTATGGCATGGTATTTAAGCACGGCAATTTACCCTGCAAGTCAGTTGTCGCATTTGCCTTCTGATTTGCGTTACGCGTGTTCGTGCTCTCGGCTGTCAATACCTACGCTGGATTGGATTTGTCTCACCAACAATTGGCAACATCCGTGACTCACCGTGTTGCGGTACAACCAGCAAGACGAGCCAATTAATGCAGAACTTCAACAAAGTTTTCCACATCGTGATTACAACGCAACAACAGAAGGAACCACAGCCAGAGTCAACCCAAGGCTCTAGGACATCTTCACACTCGGAATAATACCGGAGAACGCACAACCAGGCCCTGTTAAGGGCCCCCCTAACATAACAATATCCATATCCAGAGCACCTTTACCGACTTTGTGACGTCGTACGGCATTTACTTGAAGCCGGGGCGTTTACAAAATTGGCAACCGCGCCAAGATATTGAGTATTGTTCTGTTTTTTTTGGTATAAATAAAATTGACTTTCTTTTTCATTTATTTGGGATAAAAATAGATTAACATTTGCGTTTTCTTTACCCTGATCGTGGTCTTCTGGGAATTTTGTTGGGTATATATTCGTGGATTTCTGGTGAATTTTTTTGGGGTATAATAATAATAATACATTGGCATCAAAGGCCAACAGGCCCTCTGTTCAACTTTCCTACGTACAAAACTGCACCGTGCGTACTCGACAGGCTCAATTGCGGATAATTTCAATTTTTGGAAGCAGTTAATGTGACGTGTGGAAGCTGTTTGTGGGTAAGCATTTCACATAGAGGACCAAACGGACAACGCTGGTCGCAATCACCAGCCTACTTGTTTGCATGACCCGGCCAAACAGCCCGACGAGCTTCTGCACCTTCTTGATTTAAAAACTGGCGAAGAGTTAATCGTAGACACAGGTGCAGCAGTCTCAGTTCTCAAGGGTGATTCAATGGCTGAGATGTCGCTAGGCGTTCTTCTAGCAACAGCTACAGGCGAGCCCATACCAACTTATAGCTGCCGGTACCGCACACTCAACATAGGTCTACGACGTCAATTTTCCCACAGCTTCATCATTGCCAAGGTCTCACATAATATAATAGGCCTTGATTTCCTTCTAAAATTTCGGCTCATTGTTGATCTTGCCAATCAAAAGATCATCGACCCCTCCACCGGACTTGAGCAAAATTTTTGGACACTTGCCTCCGAGCGTTTGGAGTTACAGGTCATTCAGCCAACCCCAGTGCATCATTCAGCATAGATATCAGCAGCTCTTCGAAAATACAAATCGCTTTTCGATCTTAACAAGTCAGACCTACGAGTCTCCAACACGATGCATCATATCGTCACAGAAGGACAACCTATTGCACTCAAGAAGCGACCACTGGCTCCTGCTAAGCTGAAAGCTGCCCAAGAAGAATTCTCAAGGCTTTTGGAAGAGGGAACCATCAGACCATCGAAAAGTTCATGGGCGTCACCACTGCACTTAGTCTCAAAATCAAACGGATCGTACAGAGCCTGTGGAGACTACCGTAAGCTAAATTCAGTGACAAAATCTGATGCATATCCTATTCCAAATATCAACACTTTACTTGAAAAACTCAACGGCAGCAATTTCTTCTCAGTGATTGACCTCAGACAAGCGTACCATCACATACCGGTAGCACCAGAGGATATCGAGAAAACTGCAGTCATCACTTCATTTGGCCTTTTTGAATATCTTTACATGCCTTTTGGAATTAAGTGTGCTACTCAGACATTTCAAATATTCATAGACAACATACTTCGCGACGACTCGATGACATTATGGTATTCAGTCCAGATCTAGAATCTCATGCGAAGCATCTACGAAATGTCCTCTCACGCTTATCCAACCACGGACTCAAGATCAACTGTGACAAGACGCAGATTGCAACTACATCCGTGGACTTCTTAGGGCATCGTATCACGCACCAAGGTATTCAACCGTTGCCGTCAAAGACGAATTCAATCAAGAATATCAAGTCACCGAGGACTGTTAGCGAGTTGCAGAAAATCCTGGGAGTACTAAACTATTATCGCAAGTTCCTTCCGGGCCTTTCAAAACAACTTTATCCTCTGTGCAGGCACCTGCGGAACCGACAAGGATTTAGCAAGAATTCCATCATTGCTTGGTCATCCGAAGACAAGGAATTACTTCGACTCGCCATCAACTCGTTAGCAAATGCCACAATGCTAACACATCCAGATTTTGAAAAGCCATTTCTACTCACGACAGATGCTTCTGAATTCGCTATTGGAGCCACGTTGGAACAAGAGATCGACGGAGTTCGGAAGCCTATCAGTTTCTACTCGCGTACTCTCCAACCAGTAGAAACGAGGTACGACACTTTCGGCCGAGAACTTCTCGCCATCCACGACGCAGTGCGCCATTTTATCAGCATCATTGGCAGTAGCAGATTTGTTGTTTTCACAGATCATGCACCACTAGTTAGCGCAATTCGAAACGCAACTTCATCTATCGCCAAGTACCCTGCCAGAGTGGAAAGACAGCTTTCTCGTCTAAGCGAATGGCAATTTGACGTCTTTCACGTCAAGGGCAAACAGAACTTCATTGCAGATGCCCTGTCCAGGCCAGACGTCTCTCTACAACCACCTTCGCCGTCACCATTCACTGTCAACTCCGTGGCACTCAGTGAACCTGCACTAACGCCAACCCTCCTGCGAACGGAACAACGCGGTGACATTCACATTCAAAGATCAATAGCCCGTCACCCAACCAAGTTCATATGCCGTCTGTGGGAAGGCTTACCAATTGTTTACTTCACGGGTACGCAGCCCAACAAGCCAGTTCTGCCGACCAGCCTTCAGAGAAAAGTTTTCGATTCAATTCACTCAATTTCTCACCCAGGAAGCCAAGCGACTGTCCGACTTCTTACAGATCGTTTCTGGGGTCACAGACTTAGGCAGAATGTTAAACGATGGGTCTCAGAGTGTGCTATTTGTCAGAAAAACAAGATCACACGACACACTCGTTCTAAGTTGCAACATTTTCGATCTACTTCTCGCCTAGCCATCGTCCACATCGACATAGTTCATCTGACAAAGGTTCAAGGTTTCAGCTACCTTCTAACTATGATCGATAGATTTACACGGTGGCCTGCGGCATTACCTCTTGGCACCATTTCAGCAGACGAAGTAACTAACGGTTTTATCTCTGCATGGATATCCAATTATGGTGTTCCCAATGAGGTCATCACGGACAGAGGCACTTGCTTCTCATCTGATCGTTTTAAAACCACCTTGCGGTACATGGGATGCATCTTACGCCAGACGACTGCCTACCATTCCCAAGCTAATGGCATGGTAGAGAGAATGCATAGGGAACTCAAAGCTGCTTTAGCATCCTCGTCCATTAATGGCAACTGGGTCGATGCACTACCTTTAGTTCTGCTTGCCATGCGTTCCCGTACTCGTGAATCCATTAAAACGTCTGCGTCACAACTCTTGTATGGCATGGATCTACGCCTGCCTAGTCAGCTCCCACGTCTACTACCGGCACAAGATGACTCACAAGACGAAGCTACCCGCCTTCGACTTCATTTCGGTAACATGTCTGAACAGCAGCCGAGACATACGCCTCGTCCAGTTTTCGTTCACCCACAGCTCCACAGCTGCAAGAGAGTACTCGTTCGCAACGACAATGCTGTTGCACCACTACAACCAAAGTATCGCGGTCCTTACCCGATTTTGCTCAGACAACCAAAATACTTCATTATTATGCAAGGCGCTACACCGACATCAGTAAGCATAGACAGGTTGAAACCGTTTATCGAACCGCCTGATCCTGAGAGCGTTCAACCTTCTACACACGTCTCAGGCTCCGTCTGCCCACAATCTCAATAGCCTGCTTTGTATAACGCGTAATTGATTTTTTTAACATTAACATTACGTATCAAAATTTTTTAACCTTACGTTATTTTTCGCATTTGTCTCACGTGGCATAACCAGCTGTTCTTAGCTAACAATTGTGTAGCATTTTTGAACAGTTCTTTGGTATTATGCCATCTCTGAGGCAATGTTCGTGTACATATTTTTATGCAGTTACCTTTGATTTTAATGTATATATTTTTACATTATAATGTATTTCTCACACATGACATCACACTGCCTATTTTGGTGTGACCAGCTACTTGGAGCTAACGCTTTCGTGTAGCAACACTAAGTAGTTATCAGCTTCATATCATGGTACAGGCCACTTTCAATGCATATCTCAACTTCATCAATTGCACAAAGACCACTCTACAAATGTCATGACCACAACGTCGAGCACTCTAGCTCCTTTGGTCGTATACAAACACATTGACGACGATCCAACCTGCTTAGGTTTTAACTTAAACCTGGCAAATTCAGAGGCGATTTACCTCGAAATCTTCACGCTGCGGCTCCCAAACTTACACTGCTCTATTTTGCCTCACGTGCTATGACTGACCACTAGAGCTAACAATTTGTGTAGCAATTCCTAGTGGTTACCTGGCATCATATCATTGTTGAAGCAACCAACAAGCATATTTAAGCCCAGCACTTATGGTTCATCATATTTTTGCTTAACTCTGGTTCGAACTCTGTCATGCATTTCTTATCTAGCCTCGCAGAGAGGAATTTTTTTCTTTTTTTTCAGAGAGGAAAGTGTGTAACGACACAAATTAATGCCGACATATTGCGTAAATTAAATTCAAATTTGATTTACGCTGCACCAATGAGAAAATAGCGAAATTGCCGTTTAACTTGCACGTTTTACCAATAGTGTGCAGAGTCAGACATATTGCATGACTATTTAAGCACGGTAAATTTACCATGCAAGTTCAGTTGTCGTCGTTTCCGCGTTCTGCCTCGTGCGTTACGCATGTGCGTGCTGTCTGCTGTAATCACCTACACCGATTATTGGATCGGCTTCACCAACATTGGCAATATCAGTAACGCCAGCATGTATTAGGTGTTGCGAACCTAGTAACAAATTAGTTCAGTTGTGACCAGAAGGATAAACCAAAGGCAGCATGAACGGAAAGTATAATCTCATGCACATTCGTTTCGTGCTTACTGGCGACTCATCAGTAGGAGCCGGTATTACGCCCTTTAACCACTATATATTTTGGTCAAGAATGTGGGATAATAGGACGGTACAATCTCCTAGACGAATGTGTAAACCTGCAATAGTGAAGCTAACATCATATAGTCTACGACAATGCGACTTCAACGCTAACTCACACTATATAATATATATACCGAGTCTGTAAAGGATACTAACACTATGGCTATTGTGTTAGTAACCGATACCAACATTATTGTACCGAAAGGTACATGGTACTAACACTATGGTTTCCGAGTCGGAACATGGTACCAACATGATGGATATCAATTTATGCTATAGTTCACCGAAATTGAGAATTACAACAATTTCTGAACACCTGTTACTCCAGTAAATCCATACACTCTGGCCTTGATCGATATCAGTTATCACATTTCGCGGTAAGCATGACATCATTCAATTCAATATATAACAGTTAAATACTGTCTTGTGAGTGAGAACTAATGATAGATATCATGCAAGTATGTGTTAGGTGTTGCGAAACGCGTAGCAGATAAGTTCAACTATGACCAGAAGGATAAACCAAAGACAGCATGAACGGAAAGCATTACCTCATACACCTTCGTTTCGTGCTTATTGGCGTCTCATTGGTAGGAGCCGATATAACGCCCTTTACCCAATATATATTTGAGCGAGGAATGTAAGAAAATCTCCTAGACAAATGTGAAAACCTGCAGAAGTGAAACTAACATCATACTAAAGTCCACGAAAATGGCGACTTGAACGCTTAACTCTCTCTCTCTCCATCCATATATATATATATATATATATATATATATATATATATATATATATATATATATATCGAAAGTCTGTAAATTATACCAACACTATATCTATTGCGTCAGTACCCGATACCAATATTATAGTACCGAAATGGTACCTAGTAGTAACACTATGGTTACCCAGTCGCTAAATGTTATCTCCATGATGGATTTCAATGAATGCAATAGTTCAAATATTTCTGTACACCTGTTGCTTCTTAAATACTGTTTGTTGTGAAGAACTAATATATATGCAAGTATATATTAGGTGTTGCGAACCTAGTAACAAATTAGTTCAGTTGTGACCAGAAGGATAAACCAAAGGCAGCATGAACGGAAAGTATAATCTCATGCACATTCGTTTCGTGCTTACTGGCGACTCATCAGTAGGAGCCGGTATTACGCCCTTTAACCACTATATATTTGGTCGAAGAATGTGGAATAATAGGACGGTACAATCTCCTAGACGAATGTGTAAACCTGCAATAGTGAAGCTAACATCATATAAAGTCTACGACAATGCGACTTCAACGCTAACTCACACTATATAATATATATACCGAGTCTGTAAAGGATACTAACACTATGGCTATTGTGTTAGTAACCGATACCAACATTATTGTACTCGATAAGGTACATGGTACTAACACTATGGTTTCCGAGTCGGTACATGATACCAACCTGATGGATATCAATTTATGCTATAGTTCACCGAAATTGAGAATTACAACAATTTCTGAACACCTGTTACTCCAGTAAATCCATACACTCTGGCCTTGATCGATATCAGTTATCACATTTCGCGGTAAGCATGACATCATTCAATTCAATATATTACAGTTAAATACTGTTTGTTGCGATGAACTAATATATATGCAAGTATGTATTAGGTGTTGCGAACCTAGTAACAAATTAGTTCAGTTGTGACCAGAAGGATAAACCAAAGGCAGCATGAACGGAAAGTATAATCTCATGCACATTCGTTTCGTGCTTACTGGCGACTCATCAGTAGGAGCCGGTATTACGCCCTTTAACCACTGTATATTTGGGTGAAGAATGTGGGATAATAGGACGATACAATCTCCTTAGACGATGTAAACCTGCAATTGTGAAGCTAACATCATATAGTCTACGACAATGCGACTTCAATGCTAACTCACACTATATAATATATATATATATATATATATATATTCCAGTCTGTAAAGGGATATAACACTTATGGCTATTACGTTAGTAATACGATAGCAAAACTATTGTACCGATAGGTTATATGTTACTAACACTATGGTTTCCGAGTCACAACATGGTACCAAAATGATGGATATCAATTTATGCTATAATTCACCGAAATTGAGAATAAGAACAATTTGTGAACACCTGTTACTCCAGTAAATACATACACTCCGGCATTGATCGATATCAATTATCAAATTTCACGGTAAGCATGACATCATT